>JACTOM010000064.1:0-279723 GCA_015832385.1 Elymnias hypermnestra | reverse complement strand
AAGGGAATGAGGCGTGATGCTATGTATGTATGTATGTAATAAATTTTAACATGTAATATTGGCACACCATTTTATGGCAATACAACTTTACGCTATCCTGACCTGTACACTAATTGTGTATAATAAATAAATGATTTCATTTGAATTAGTGCTGTATAATTTGGCCATAAAGGTAATCCAGGTTAATTAGTTCAGAAACCAACTAACTAATCCAAATTAACCAGTTAACAAAACTAAAATTTCCTCAATGTTCTTATAACTATTGATAGGATTCATTTTCACTGTAAAAAAATTTTTTAGAATCGTTCAAATTATAAAAAAAAAATTATTCATAAAATAAGACGAATATAATTTAGTTAATCAAATATTATATGAAATTTATTTACAATAAATTAATCAGAATTACAAAAATTTTTAGAAGTTTTTCATAAGTCTTTCAGGGAAATTTTAATGATTTTTCTAACCGGTTTAATTCGGTTGGCTTCTGAACTAATTAAACCTGGTTAAACTTTATGGCCGGATTAGACGGCCTAATTGTACAGCACTCATTCAAATGAAATCATTTATTTATTATACACAATTAGTCTGTCTTTCTATCTACTCTAACTTATATCTCACTCTCAACTTCCGTCACGCATTCGGCTCACTCCCTAAGTCAAGCCACACTCGTATTACTTTTCACATTTATTATTTATGTTAACTCGTGGTGTATTTGCTACTAACCTGATTCAACCCGGCATACTTCTTGGGCTTCCAGGGCCCTTCTGACACATACTCCTCCCTTCTCCTGGTAAGGGTTCCCTGTAGCTGCGTCGGTGGGGTCACCTTCTGCGGTGCCTTGTACACCTGCACACATTTTTAACACTGTTTTTAGACAGCCTCGCTGGCTTATTGTTGGCTTCGCTCTCAGGTGTCCTGTGTTCAATTCCGGGCAGGATAGATTTTGGAAATGGTTTTTTTCTAATTTTTCTGACGCTGTATAGGTGGAAGTCTTCGGGCGTGGCTATAATAAGTTCAGCTGTGATCACAGTGAAACTCTTATCTGTATGTGGATAATAAATAGGATCGATACCTGTCCCGTGACGCCCCTCATGAGAACTTCGGCCAGTTGCCTCGCCAGCGTCAACCGCAGCGACTGCGTCCACGCTGACTCCACGGCGCTTAGCATTTCCCGATACCTACAATTTTACAATAGTTATGTGTTCAACTAGTATCTGTAATGTTTTGAAGTGAAACTTCTTTAGGCGCATGAGGGTAAAATTTTCACTTGATTGAGCGTCACGAAGATGTGCAGCTTTTTTTATGCTAATTCGTTTGAAGGTTAGATAGTTTTAATATTGACAATTTAACACGTGGCACTCGTCATTTAATTATCTAATATACTATTTTTTATCTTATATATAAAATTGTCATGTTAGTTTTCGTACCTATACTCCTCCGAAACGGCTTTACCGATTTGTACCAAATTTTATATGCGTATTCAGTAGGTCTGAGAATCAGCTGCTATCTTTTTTTCATAGTAAGTGAGTGATAAGGGTTGTTCACCCTTAAATTTTTTGCTTTTATTTTTTTGTGACACAGCATACAAAAATACATGTAACCTTAAATTTTCACCTTTCTATCACCAACCCCCATTTTTTAATAGCGATAATAGTAATTATATGGCAAAACAACGTTTGCTGGGTCAGCTAGGAAAATATAAAATATTTCTAAAGTTCAAAAACAAAATTTGAATTGATAATTTTTATTCCTCATTTGAGATTTCAACAAATTATTTGTATTTATTTTGGAAACTTTTAATGTATTAATGACAATTAAACTCCTAGCATATCATATAAGTTTTACATTTATATAAATATAAACAAGACTTAAAAAATTCTTTGCAATAGAAGTTTCACTTTTGACATGTTTATTTTGTACGCACGCGTTTTTTACTTTTTTTTATTGTATAAAGTGCTACCTCTTAACACAACGACTACATAACATTTATAGATGAAGGTGTTATTTTATTTGCTATAGTAAGAAATATAACAAATTGTCACTTTGAAAGATTTTAGTTGAAAAATGTCCTGTCAGATTTAAAAAAATCTATGAGTGTGTGTGCGTGTGTGTAATGTGAGATTCCGCACGAGCGCGTGTGTGTATGTGTGTGTCTTCACCTGTCGATGGCTGCATGGAGACGCCCCGCCCGTATATGCAGCAGCGGCGCCCTTTGCAGAGCACTCTCCAACGTTGCCCCGGCTCCCGCTCCTCCAGCCCCTGGCCCACCAGCCCGCTGCAGGTACAGCAGGCTCAGCTCCGATGACACTTCGAAGCTACGGATCTACAGAACACCATGACTTCAATGAATATTAAATTTCACACATTTTAACCCTTTTAGCACCCATAAAGGTAAAAGTAAGATCTATTCCTTCACTCTTATAGTGGGATGTGACGACAATCCAACACGATCGAAGAGAAAACAGGCGAGGGTGTGGAGCACACCGACAACTACACTAACACAAGGCAAATGTTGAGAAAATCATAATACAATACTCAATATCTCATTTGAATTCGGATGACGCGGGACTTGAACCTAAAAATTTGATCTAAAATTTATATTTTTAATGTCAGATTTCCATTTTCCTTGACTTTTTATAGAAAAGAGGTAAAACATATATGTCGGAGCAATTACATCATTTACTTAAGTTAATTAAGGTATTAAGTAATAAATTTGTCTAAACATTAATTTATTATCATTTTCTTAATGTTAGAATCATTATTTATTGCATCTACCTTCACTTCGATAATCAAGCTCCCGACTCTTAGACTATAAATTTGAGTGATCATAGTCTCTTGAAAGATTCCGGCGCGAGTAGCCGAACGAAGCGGAGCTCCATATTATTGTTAATAGTGTGTGTTTAAATTAAATGTAATAAAGTGATTAATTAAAAGCAAACGCGTTATTATTTATCGCTGCTATGGAGATTACGAGAATAATTGAGAGATTGACGTCAGCGTTGCTGATGTCATTGTTTTGAGAACACAGCTAGCCCATTCCATCATAGCTTATTCGAAAGATCGTTAAAAAGATCGTCGGGAATCTTCTTATACAAACCAAAGTGTCGTTTTACCGACTTTTGGTGCTAAAACTGTTATAATAGAACACCAATTAGGTATTCTGCAAGGATGTGGTACAACCCCAAAATATTCTATGATTAACTACATCTGATCTCTGATTCTATACTGTAAATACTTACCCTATATGACATTGCTGCACAGGGACCCACACTAGGGGAGAGGAGAGTCAGGACCCCACTCCTGTATCGCGGGGTCCTGACTTTACCCAGTTAAACATTTATAAATGGTTGTCGCTATTGTTACAGCACTTAAATACCTAAATTAAGCTATAATGTATGTTTTTGCCATATGATTGTTCTATTATCTCATCTACCATAGGTAATAACTTATGGCAGATGAGATCATGGAGTGACAGGGACTTAAATATTAAAATTCTTAACTTCCAATACAAAATTTAAATGTAGGCAGTGAAATCATTTTGTTTTGAAAACCATGTAGATGCTATAGTGTGTAGATATGATCTAATATGATATGTCTTTGTCTATTACCACTCGCTTTGTTGTAAACAGACTTACCATTTCTGTCTCCCGTTCGGCTTGCTTGTAACGACTCGTTGAGCTGGGGAGTGCAGTTTGCTCCAAACATAGCCCTTTAATGGCATAGGACTCCGCCACTATACGTAAACTCCGACTAGAAAATTAATATAATAAATATAGTCCTCAAAGACATTAAAAAGTACCAATTGAAGTGCCAGCTACTGGTTAAAAAAAGGCTGTCTGTTTAAGTGACAATAAATGCGTAGTTGCCTTTTTACTTAACAGCAGCGATCCTTATTTTCAGTAAGATTGTGGTGAAGTATTCTCAATATCTATATGTGATGCAAGGTCGTTTATATTTCTCATACAAGTGACTCTAATATAAAAAGAGGCACTGGCTCCTGGACTAGAACTAAATTTTTATGCTATAAATTGCTTGTGGTTGAAAGTTGACATAAATAAATGAGTAAACAACTCTTAACTTTATTTCATATTATTAAAACTTTTATCAAAGTAATACATGAGATGTATTACTTTCAGCCCTATGAGTGTATAGTATACCCCTGATTTTGTTATCATTCGTTTTTATCAGTTGCCTACCTATGAAAGCGGTTTGAAGACGTATTCACGTCGAAAATAGATAGGCTGTCTGTCTGTCTAAGGGAAAATTCTCTAGCTACATTAATCGACACTGAATCACAGTAAAGGTGATGTCACAACAGTTATAATTAGCCGGGGAAATGAGTCAGCAACGCTGCAGACATTAGTAACAGTTAAGTTACTTATCATACCTATTATTACAACACAATCCAACCTATTATTAGACCTAGTTCAATACACAATAACTAGCAGACGTGTGCGACTTCGTCTGCTTCAAATATAACTAAAAGTACGACACTGTTTGATAGTTATTTGAAAGACCTTTGAGCTTATACTTTTGAGAGCCATTTAGTATTAGTATACATAAAATATATTTGATTTTTTAACAATTAAACTAAATATAACCCAATTAAAAGTGATAAGAATGACATCATATTGATTAGATGTTATTGATACCATCTATAAAAGTGTTCAGATAAGTAAGATATGTGAAGTTATCAACTCTATAATAAATATTACTTGAATTAATGAAAAATAAAATTGAAAACCTGTTATTAGTAATATCATCGGGTTTTATTTTAAAATGTTTAATTATTTAATAGTTAGTCATGATACTAAATATGTCATTATACCAGATGTCATGATACTTTGTTATTATATTGTTCAATTATACTGGATGTATCAAGTGTAAGATATTTATGTTGTGAGACATTCATTTAAGTAAATAATCTGAACTTGTTATTATGAAATAGTGAATATTGAGCAAATTACTTTAAACATAATCATAAAGTGAGATTATACAAAGTAATGAAACAAAACATTACTTACACAGGCAGTTCCTTCTCAGTCAACGTACTCAACTCTGCCAACTTATAATGTTTCAATGCATCATCATATCCACCACAAGCAAAGTTCAACTTCCCGAGCAGCAGGTGTGAATCCAGGGCTACACCAGCTTTTTTTCCGGCTTCGTCTGTAGCCAATGTCAAGTAACCTCGGGCCTCTGACAGTTCCCTCTGAGCCCTTTCAATATTCTCCTTAATGGGTGGCCACTCATCAAGGTATGCTTCCAATTTGCCTTCACCAATAAGGAAATGTGCGAGGCTCTCTGAAATTGAACATCAGTTTTTTTTAAAACTAATTGTCTTTCCATAGCCTTTAGCATAGTGACAGTTAGATGACATATATTCAAATAGTTTATTGTATAACATATATATGTCGGAGTGCAAGAGTCTGTGGATTGCTGGTCCATGTGTAATAGTCTGTGGAACGCTGGCGCCATCTGTGTAGCGGCGGGGGGGGGCAGAGTCTATAAGTGGCAGTCCGGCCCGTCTCTCGGCAGTTCTCGAGTGGCGGTCGGCCTGAGTGGTCGACTATTGAAACTGTCGCGTTCCTAACTATTATTGTTAAGGAGTTTGTGTAAATTGATATCGGCAACATTAAGTGATTGAACATTATAATCCGAGTTAATTAACAAAGTGTTTGATTGCACCAACATTACCCACAAACTCCCACAGAATAAGAAATTAAATAATGGATCCCATTAATGTCGGTGTCGGCGGAAAACCCTACGCCCCTGTGCTTTATGCTTATTCGTTCTCTCTTATTCGCCGACATATATGTATTTATATTTATGGCACTATGTGTAATAGTGTGTAAATATTTGTATGTATATTTATGCTAATGCATCCTACATTTTACCTACAGCTTTTAAAACCCAAATGTTGTCTAGAAGAAATTCTATCTAGGGATAAGACTACCTTTTATTCATTCATTTTTAAAAACATTCGTAACAATAGAAATGTTTATCCACCTGTTATGATGCTCAACAATGTAAAAGCCACCGACACCAATACAATTTGTGAACTTTTTGCTACTCACTTCTCGTCAGTATTTGAGTATGATTCAGCCGTTAACGAGGTGAATAAATTAGGTTCCAAAATACGAACGTGTAGAAATGAAATAGAGAACCTGAAATTAACTCAAACAACAATATGTAATAAGCTAAAAAGACTTGACAAACATAAAGCTGCTGGACCTGATAATTTGCCTCCAAAGTTCCTAATTATGTGTGCACGCCCGCTATCTCTACCGCTCACACGGATATTTAATAGATCTTTGGAAGGTGGTCAATTTCCTGATGCTTGGAAGGAAACAAGAATAGTCCCTATTTATAAGTCTGGCAAAAAGCAAGAGATAAAAAATTACCGTCCCATATCGATTGTATCTACTATGTCTAAAGTCTTTGAATCGTTAGTCTATGAGCATATGTATAATTATTTAAAAGTATACGTTAGTGACAAGCAACATGGTTTTATCAAGAAACGCTCCACTAATACTAATCTCTTACTCCACGTAACAAATATTGCCGAATGTATCGATGCAGGTCAACAACTCGATGCTATTTACGCTGACTTTTCAAAGGCTTTCGATAAGGTTAATCATCGTTTGTTACTAGACAAGCTGAAGACATATGGTGTGTCTGGCAATCTATTAATGTGGAGCAAATCTTATCTTAAAAACAGATTGTCAAGAGTCGTAATTAACGGACAACAATCCAAAGTTTTTACCGCGTATTCTGGAATTCCGCAGGGCTCTAATTTAGGGCCTCTTTATTTTATTATGTTTATCAATGACATTACTCAAATATTCTCCAGCTGCTCCGTGAGTCTTTTTGCTGATGACTTAAAACTAACTAAGGTAATAAGGGGAGAGGTTGATGTTCAATTATTACAAAAAGATTTACAGAAACTTAGTGAATGGTGTGAAGATAATAAAATGTTCTTAAATATTGACAAATGCCACCACATAACTTTTACACGGAAACTGAACAGAATACCTTCGCTGTATTACATAAACAACAAATTGCTGAAAGAAGTTAACACAGTACGCGACCTTGGCATTATTTTGGACAGTAAACTGAGTTTCAATCCGCACATCGATCGAACTGCAGATCTTGCTTATAGATCTCTAGGATTCATTCTTAGATGTACAAAAACTTTTAAAAGCAGTAGTACAGTGACAAAACTATTTGACTGTTATGTACGTAGTAGGCTTAAATATTGCAGTTTAATCTAGTCACCATTCACTAAAGTTCAAACGAATAGGATTGAGAAAGTACAAGAGAGATTTATCGGTCACCTCTCCTATAAATTCAAAATAAATAGCCATAATTATGAGCATCGCCTTAACACTTTAAATAAACTAAAATTAAAAGATAGGAGGGAACTGTTAGATATGATGTTTTTATATAAAATATTAAATAATGAAGTTGACTGCCCTGAGTTAGTACAGAAATTTTACATCAAATCTCCGCAAACAAATATTCCTTGTAATGCCTGTAGTTGATTTCATATCAAACCCTATAGAACTAATTTAGGCCAGCACTCCCCAATTTCAAGGTTGTCCCATTCCTACAACGGATATTCAATGCAAGACAAACAATAAGACATATTCCACAATAGCCTCGTCGTATATAAGCACTAATTTGACATATTATCTAATAAAATTAATTTAGAGTAAGGAATTTTCAATTAAATTTTATTTAGAATAAGACAATTTCATTAAAATATTGTAATCATTTTTTTTGTGACATTACTTAAATTATCGTTATTATCTATTATTAGTATATCAATTAAATATCATTATTTTTAAATATTGACATTAGTTAAAATTTTATATACATGCTGTGATAACTTTTACTGAAATGTACATTAACCACGACTTTGTTTATGTATGTTTTTTTTAGATGTGTAAATGTAATATTTTTTTAGTTATCCTAAATAAATAAATTCGGTTTTATATTACTTGCGAGTTTCTTTATTAATTTGCAATAAAGAATATAAATAAATAGCCTGTTATTTTCTATGACACACTTTACCTCTACAATCTGCAAGTTGATTCTACTGAGAAGATGCCGGTGAGAACTCAGTAGTTACTCTTTTAAAAACTTTACATTGGTGACATTTCATAACTATTTATATATGGAACTGGATTCAAATCTGATATTTATTTTAAGGGAGAACATATTGTCCATTAAATATTTAGAAAATATTTTAACATTTTTAGTTAAATAATGAATAGCATTAAAGTTTAAATATAAAATTTGTAACATTAGCAAAGATTTATTCTATGAAAAAACGATATTAATATTGAAAAGGTCGAACAATGTGATTTCCTAATTGAATTATGTGAATACAATAAATTCACACAAACTCATATGTAATCACAATCCCAATAAAAATTGAAATTGACATCCTTAACATCCCACTTCTGGGCACAGGCTTCCTTACGTATGCATTTTAGCATCAAAATTCGTCACTCGTCGTCGTCGTCGCTACAACCGATGGACGTCCACTGCTGGACATAGGTCTCACGTAATGACGTCCACAAGGCCTGATCTTGCGCCGCCTGGCTCCAGCGGCAACCAGCGACCGCCTTTATCCCGTCGGTCCACCTTGTGTGGGTCTCTCTACACTGCGCCGTTCGGTGCCGAGTCACCACTCCAGCACCTTCGGCCCCCAACATCCATCGGTCCTTCGGACTATGTGCCCCGCCCACTGCCACTTCAGGTTCACGATTCGCAGGACTATGTCGGTGATCAATCGGCGTCAATATTAACAGTTTGTATTTCTATACTACAACAACATCAGTGGGAGTAATGAATCAACTTTGCTTTAACAATTAAAAAAGGCATGAGATGGGAAGTTAATTGACAAAAAAAACTCATAACTATAAAAATTTATTCAAAATAGGCAACTGTGTTGAATAAATTCTCGATTTAAGTAATTATTAATACTTTAATAGTGGCCATTAAAGTTGATGATATAACTAGGAACTATAACCTCATTGGTCTAGTGATCAGCTTGTTCAGCTACTGACAAATTAAAAATCGATATTATTATGATTTTTTCTACATTTTCCCCAAGTTGGAAAGTAGGAGAGCATGTTAAGCCTTCGGTGCAGGAGCACCTAATCTCCTTTCTTTGACCATGTCAGATCGTCTTTAACATTAAATGATGTTGTTGTTGTCACTTCTAACAAAGGTTGCATGAAATGATGCCCACATAGCCAGATCTTGCGCCACCTATCTTCCAGCAGCTACCAGCGACCCTCTTTATGTCATTGGTCCACCACATCTACCTACTAGGGCTATGTTGGTGACTTTGGTTCTGCTACAGATCTCTTCATTTTTTATTTGATCACATAGAGAAACTCGTAAGTCATCCACTGGCAACATGCACTGTTCAAAGAGCTTTGTTAGAGAAACAGGGAAATTGGATGAAATCAGATTATGAGGGTGAAGGAATAAAGAGTGCACTTCTATACTACATTTGCCAATCTGCAGTGGACGAGCATGGTGGGTCTATGCCCTAAAACCCTCTCTCCTATGAGTGAGGAGGCCAGTCCACAACAATGGGATGTTAATGTTTATTACAGATAGACTAACTCTTAACAGTAATCTCACTTATAGATAAATGACAATAGAGTCTAAAATAGAAGTGTGCTAACCTGGTAAGAAGAAATTTACCTCTAATAATTTCTACACAGCATCATGCTGGAACACAAACTATTTGATTAACAGCATATCTATGCAGGTAGGTTATGAACTAGCCACTGCCAGCAAAGTTTATAAAGATACAATTTCCTAAATCTACCCTATCAGGAAACATACCCACAACCTCTATTAGAGAAACAAGTATTTACAAAACCTGAAAATTATCTTAATTTATAAAAAACATATTAAAGTTTGTGTAAGCTTTAATGGTGTAATGAGTCAGCTTTGCATCAACAATTTCAACAACAATGAGGTGGGAAGTTGTTGAGCGACATAAAAACTCTTAATTATTACAAACAAATAAAATTTGAGTGTATATTTCTAATTTCAAGTGAACAAAAATTCTGTTTTTTTTTTATATCTTGTCTATCTTCCTATTAAACTTGTAAACAGCTGTACCGATTTTGACAGGACTTTCACTAATAAATAGCTGATGTTATAAGGAGTAGCTTAGGCTACTATTATTTTATGAACAAAGCATCCAAAATTACGTAGGTAACACCAAAGGATCGGATAATGGTATAAAAGCATCAAATAAAGTAGTTATTAAACTGGTAGTTAAAGTTGATGATATAACTGAAAATTATGATCAAACATATAAATACTATCGAAGGCTATCAACGTTTGAGAGAATGTATGTACACAGTTACAACTGACCATGTTGTGGTGACCTGGCCTTGAGTTGTAGAGCCAAGTCCACTGCCTTCTTCCAGTTGGACTCTTCCCGACTTTTCTCGATCTCTGTCTCGTAACTCCGCACTGCATTCTTACTCCTCGATGTCATTTTAAGACGGAAACTACAATGGCTAGTCACAGCATCGATTTCGCGTGTTTCACTTCACTCGGACATTGCAAAATCTCACAAATTGCGAGAATCCCCACAAATTGAAGGCCAATTTTGACATATTGATGACATTTTCGGGTGTGTATTGCTACGTTTCATTGTACGCAGAAAAGTTGTTACGATGTCATTTTTTATACGTGTAAAACTATTTTTACTGTATTACTACTTCAAAGTAAATAGATAATCGTTAGAATATTTTTACAAGAGCTAATAAAATATAATTAAAATATACCATGTCACTAGCATAGACAATATATTTTTAATAGATTTCCGCTAGATGACTCTACAAGTATCTTTACGGATATCGCGTGAACATTAATTTACACCAATATTCAAAACGTGAAATTAAATGGTTATATGGATGAAAATGTGCTATTACTTGGATGAAAATTCCTCTATTCATCACAATAATTATTATATTACATTAAGTATATGAAATCTAACAATGGCATGTTACAACTGTTTTAGTTTTTACAATCGATATCGAACGAGAATTTCATTATTTAGCAGAAATAACATTAAAAATGAAATGATATTTATTGAGAAATAAAGTGGCAGCTTGTTTCCCTAAGAAAGAAATGAGTCAATAGATGGCAATGGCAACACAAAAAATTGGCTTGCCAGTTTATGGGTATTACCGAAGATTACCTACTAAAGACATTCGATCCAATTTATTATTAAATAAAATCGAACCCTAAGTCATTGAGTTAAAGTTCATCTTAAAATAACAAACATATCAACAGTAACTTTAAAGTATAATATGTAGAATTTTTCACTTCCTTTTTTCTATGTACTAACATATATGGTTTTGTAATATAGTAGACTATTTTTAAATAATGAAAATTTAATTGCGGTATCCATATTATACCAGCCAAAATCTATACGTGTCTCTCCCTGTCTACACGTCGTTGGCGAAATAAATGAGCCCGATTGGCACCAATAAAAGCCATAAATTAAAGAAGAAGAATAACAGTAACAGCTACCCTTATTATTTTAAATTATTATTAATTTGTAATACTTCCTTTACAATAAATAATACATATCAAATTATTAACCTTGTCATCTTTATTAGACTATTAGTGATATAATTAAAATCTAAAGCCCAGATGAAGCAATGTCATATAAAACTATCATTCACCAAGTTATCTGGTAAGATTCCTCTGCGTTAGAAAAAGATAGAAAAACAAAACCATGATGCATTTTCTTTGACAGGAGTAATTGCTCTATCATATTAGTAAGGCGTTCGGTACTCGTAATAACTATTTTATGTCAATTATGATACGTGGTTGACAGCAAAATTGTAATGACATTTAACGAATCCTTCCGTATTTTAGCTCACCAAGGACACGGACTACGTTATTATTACAACGTAAGAAGGCTATTATTAAAGCCTTATCCAATAAATAAACATTAACTTCCTGGTGGTAGGGCGGCGACAAGCGGCGCCATCGCTAGCAGAGCGCTCGCCGCCTGACACCACGACAAGGTCGCTTTGACCTTTGAAGGATCACCTCCTCCGCCAGAACTGCTCTTTATATTTACATGCAAAGTAACAACGCACGGTTTATCAATCAATTAACAATCAAGCGGTAATTAATCACTGATTGCAGATAAAATAAAACCTACCGTAAAAAATATGCTAAATTGAAACTTTCTGAGTTTATCAATATATTTCAAAGTAATACTTACAAAATTGAAAAGAATGCAGCGTAAAATAGACATTTCTTTCTTTTCTGTTCTGGTCTTGACAGTTCAACTTGCCACATCAATAGAATTTCATAGACCGTACAACGTCATTCGTATTTTGTCCGTTCTACGTGACACTGGAGAAGTAACGTGTGTTCAACTGTCACATCTACAAGACATTAAAAGAAGAAAGAAGCGTTTTCATTCCACCGATTATACCTCGGATTATTTTAGTACTCGCTTTATTAACTAGCAGAGGTCATGGGATCGATGCCCGGTTGGCGAATTTAGGAAAATTCATTTTCTAATTTGTCTTAATCTGGGAGGTTTCGGCTGTAATAAATACTTGCAAAGACGTACCGATAAACAAAGAGATTTGTTTTCAAATGCTACTTTCTAATGATACTGTATAGACTATCATCAAATGTGTCACTGCTGACACATTGACCAATTCAAGCGCTGACCTGTCAGCAATAAAAAGAGGTATATTCTATGTTATATTCTGACATATACATACAGTGGAAAATTTCATCTAATTCCTACTTCTTTCAATTAATGGCTGTCAGTTGTGACAGTGCACACACAACCTCGCCAGTGTCATGTGAATTAGAGAAGGCACGGAGGAGATTGTACTGTGTATTGATTATAGACTAGTAGAAAGTATTTACAATGCAAGTTGCATAAACTGTATTCGTGTACAAAGGCCCATCCACCGCTCGCGTGACTGTGGCGTTTTAACGAAAATATCGCTTATCAAAATTCCCATGGAAATTCTATGGTCGGATGAATAAGCAGGCAATCCAATTTTATTTTATTTTTAACAAACGGGCTTGATAGATATTCATATTATAAAACAGAATCCTCTGCCGCGTATATTTATCGAATTCTTGTTATACTTTGATAAGGTGTTTTGTGAATTGGACGATATATAACATTAATTGCTGGAAATTTGGAAAAATGGCAAGCCGCTTGGAGTTTTTAACGAATATTCTCTCGGCTGTCTCCTTCCTTAAGTGATGATAAAGTGTTACATAAATAAATAAGCCCTTAGAGGAAAATAAATAAACAATGTATTAATATATTCCTCTGAATATGTATCTAAAAAAAATCCAAGAAGCTTGTTTTATATTCAAACAATGGTCACGAAAAATGCGGTAATTGACAACTTATACATTTATATTACTTGTCAATTGCGGCATTTTTGTAAAAATACTGACAATAGTGTAATTTTTGAATAATATTGCCTTTATCGTGTTTGATTCCTAATTTGTTATTACTTTCACAAATTCGATAATATACTTTACGATTTTTATGGAAAGTGGGTCATTTTCACTTCTTCACTTGAATAATTCTCTATTGTATAAATTTTAAACTTTATACAGCTCACCTAGTCAAGATAACATTCTAAGTACGATAACGCTACGTCGAAAGTTAAGAACGCTACAATTTGTTCACGAGATCACGTGACATATCGATCGAAGCGTTCTACTGGCGTTAGCGTACTTAGAATGCCATCTAGCCAACAGGCGCTGATGTAACGTTACTCCACAAAAAGGGCTTTGTCCATTGTGAAGTAAAAATCTAGATTAAGTTTTAGCATTCTGCCAAATGGATTCAGCTTTCTTGTCATTTTCTAAAGAGTTTGTAAGGCATTGCACAGACGATGATATATTTGTGTATTTTCTTTGATACATATATACATAGCAACACGTCTCATTCCCTTCGGGGTAGGCAGAGACCCACGGTCCTTGCATATTTCCTTCGCTTCTTTCATTCTCATCAAACCATTCAAACAAGTTCGTCGGTTTAGAGTGCTCTTGACCTGAACCTTATCTATAATTCATTCATTCTTAACCCATACTTTCGTTTAAATTTGTTAAACAGTTATCCATGAATAGGTTGAACAGCCATGATGACGCAACACGTCCCTGTCGAACACCTCTTTCGTTTATTCTGACACAAGCACTAGAACCCTCACAGAGAGACTTCAATGCTTGAATCAGACTACCATAGTTTATTCTTCACCACTCGATCCTTGGCCTTTTTTTTAATAATATTACACATGCCCCAGAATAGTTTTTGGATTATTTAATTTACTTTAAATTACGCGTGACCAAAAATACTGGCGAATTTTAACACGTTCATTATCCAATGAATTAGATTTTGTTTAAGCGCCTGCTGATTTTCATGCTGCAATGGTATGTCATAGTAAAATTGCTTTAATATTTGAACAGGAGTCCTTGCAAAATAAAACACTTTATTCAAACGCCTACTAATATTTACGCGGCAATAATATGTAATAGTAAAATTGCATTTATACTTGAATAGGTGCCATTCTTGTGTAGTAAAAAAAACATACTGCGACATTAGTCGACGTATTTAATTATAAAGATTTTAAACTGCAATAACCCAAATTCCGTACACATTTGATACATAAATCAGTTCTTGTATCGACATGCGCAAATTTATGATTCATATATGAACAAATTGAAAGGACCCTTTAGGTATTTTTTTACGGACGTAAGAGAACATTTTTCTGTTTTAATATGGGAACGTGATGAGGAATATGCTCTAATAGGATAAATATTAAGCTGCTATATTGATTATTGCATTATACTTTCTTTATGTGTATATAATTTTAATGTATGAGTATTTTAAAATAAGTTTTGGTGTTCATTAAGGCGGCTTCGAGAATGGTATAAGTTGACAATGACTTCCGATAAATTACAGATTTCCTTATATTTACATAGGATCGGATAAAAATGATTTTCAGTGAAACAATGTTCACAATTGAGCGAGATATGGAGACAGGAAACCTTTCTAACAGCAATTAGGCGTATATTTCTCTTAAAATATATTTTAACAATGCTTGCTTACATGATATTATTTATAAGTCGACCCGCAAAACTTCGTACCGCCTCAGAATCAATAAATAAAAAAAGTTGAATGATAATTACAGAATGTTCCAATTTTAGTAAGAAGTGTGGTCAAAACTTAAACGAAACAAAAAGAAGTCGCCCTGATTTCCACCAAAAATATTATAGGTGCGTTCAGAAATTGTTGGTTGTCAATGTCAAATGTCAAAGTTTGACGTTTAGGAACAGTTTCTAAGGGAATTGTTGTTTTTACTATATTCCAAGCATTATTTTTATGTTTACTCGCCTTTAAAACCTTCCCTGGACTTTCAGAAATAATTCAAAACTAATATCAGCTAAATTAATCCAGACGCTCCCGAGTATTAGCGAGATTAACGAACAGCAATTGATTTTTATATATAGGTAATCGATGTAGCTACTAGTCCATCAAGTGATGTGACAAAAAGCATCAACGTTTGTCTTTAGCCTACACCCAAGAGTTATGTCCAAGTGGCGGTAGACAAAAGAACAAAAAAACTACCTTTGTAAAGTGTAAATCTTCTATACAGTACTACTTTATGGTATATCTAGCTTATGGCAATTTTTTTACAAAACAACCGTTGTATTTTATAAAAGTTTTTGAATCAAAAAGGTTTGGTATATATTTCTACCTGGCAACTTAAGAATAAACTTGATAAGTGCACGCAATCATCAAATTCAAGATATCCTGTTAGAATATAGTATATATATGTCGGAGTGCAAGAGTCTGTGGATCGCTGGCCCATGTGTAATAGTTTGTGGAACGCTGGCGCCATCTTTAGCAGAGTCAATAAGTGGCAGTCCGGTCCGTCTCTCGGTAGTTCTCGAGTGGCGGTCGGCTGGAGTGGTCGACTATTGAAACAGTCGCATTCCTAGCTATTAGTGTTAATGAGTTTGTGTAAATTGATTTCGGGAACATTAAGTGATTGAACATTACAACTCGAGTTAATTAATAAAGTGTTTGATTGCACCAACATAACCCACGAACGCCCACAGAATAAGAAATTAAATAATGGATCCAATTAATAACGATGTCGGTGGAGAACCCTACGCCCCTGTGCTTTATGCTTCTCCGTTCTCTCTTATTCTCCGATTTTTTTATGGAGGTAGTACGAGATAACATATTGAAAATCGCAAATGTCGGTTGATAGGTTTAAAATGATATAAGAAATATAGGCAGTACGCGGGTAGCCTGAATTATCATTACTTCGCGGGTAGAAACAGAGCACGTACTGAGTCTATCGTTTTTAGTGAGTATAGGTGTTATGTTTGGAGAAATATTGGTAAGTGATTTGAGAATCATTATAACAAGTCATTTGTATATGATGTCTTAGCATCTCGTGATAAATAAAGAAGTAGGAACAAGTCATTGGTGATTATGTTTGGAGGTCAAAAAACTTTTGTAATATAAAAACACCAACTAATAAGTTACAAGATTCATTCTCTTCGCGATTTAAATATACACGACTATACTAATAATTACATCACTATTCTCTTAAAACAGCAGCACTATCAGGCATATCAATTCTCACAGTACCGTCGCAATATATATTGAATAATATATCAGTGATAACATTCATATGATCGAGTGGTGAGGAATGAGCTGTGGTCAACGTTATCTACGTATGGGGTGAGCGGTAATCTGATTCATGCATTGAAGTCTCTCTATGAGGGTTCTAGTGCTTGTGTCAGAATTAAACGGAGCGTACACGGAATGGTTTCCTGACAGGGATGTGTTGCGTCACCGGGGCTGTTCAACCTATTCATGGATAACTGTTTGACAGATTTAAAAGAAAGTATGAATGGGTTAAAAACGAATGAATTACTCATCAAATGTTTACTCTACGCTGATGATCAAGTAATACTTGCATCATCTGTTAATGAGCTACAGGAAATGGTAAATCTTATGAATGAAGCTTTGAAAAGGAAAAGAATGAAAGTGAATGTGAACAAAACGAAAGTTATGCTTTTTGAACGAGATGAATCTATGATGAATGGCAATATTTTGATAGATGGGGAACAAATGGAAGAGGTGAAAGAATTTGTATACTTGGGATCTAAATTTACAAAAGATGGAACATGTAAAAGTGATTTTGAAAGGAGAGTCAATGCAGGGAATGTGGTAAATGGTGCTCTGCACGCCTTTATGAATAGCCAGAGGGTGTCTCAAAGGGCCAGACTGGCTGTGCATGCAGAAGTGTTGGTGCCAACACTTATGTATGGTAGCCAAAATTGGGTATGGAAGAAGAAGCACAAAAGTAAAAAACATGTGGTAGAGATGGGAGTTGCGGTCGAGAAGTATGAGTGGGTTGAAATTAAGTGACAAAGTAAGAAATAGTGTGATAAGAGTTCGATGTGGTATAAAAGAAGAAGTAGTGACTAAAATTGAGAAAAGTATGCTTAGATGGTTTGGGCATGTTGAGAGAATGAATGAAAGGAGACTGACAAAAAAGATTTATGAGTCAAGAGTGAATGGGAAATTTGGAATAGGAAGAGCAAGGCGAACGTTCCTGGACCAAATCCAGGACATTTTAAATAACGGCCAGGTCAAGAGTGCTCTAAACCGACGAACTTGTATGAAAGGTTTAATGAGAATGAAAGAAGCGAAGGAAATATGCAAGGATCGTGGCAAGTGGAAGGACGTTGTCTCTGTCTACCCCTATGGGAATGAGGCGTGATGCTATGTATGTAAAACAAATTACACCCACACGCATAAAGAGTATATAAGCGTATCTGTCAATCGCTGTCAATTATGTCAACCGCCATTAAAAAGTTTAAATTGTGAGAAGCTCTAAGGAAGGAGGTTAAATAAGAAATGTCACTATGGCGATAAAGTTTTCGTAAAATATCTGATGTTCCACGTAACTTCTTGTTGAAGTGAAACTTCTTTAGGCGCATGAGGGTACAATTTTTACGGATGAAACGCGTGATTAGCACGACGAAGATGTGCAGCGTTTTTTATGGTAATTGGTTTGAAGGTTAGGTAGTTTTGATATAAATTATAAAATTGAATATACTCTTTTTCATATATATTTACAGTTCGTCATTTGAGATTTTAATGAATTATTTGTATTATTGTTCGACACTTTTAACACTTTAGAGTTGTATTCTTCAGGTAGCGTCTATCCTCTCCCCCCCTCCCCTCGAGCCGGAGCTCAGGTAGGGATATAGTCTATTACAGAATAACTTGATCTATCAGGATTTTGGTGCTAAGCTCAAGTGGCTCCTAACGCTCCTTACGCTCCTCCATATTTAAAGGAAAAATTTGTATTCAAGACAGGCGATAGAATTTTACGATCTTCTCATCAGCTTAAGATTTTAACAACTGCTCACAAAACAAATTTTTATGATAATTCTCTCTCAGTGCGAGCAACTCAGTTATGGAACGATCTTCCTCTTGCAGTGAGAGAAGCAGAATCATTGGAGATATTTAAAAGGAAAATTACAAATCATTATCTCTCAATCTGTACTTGACATGACTATAAGTACAATACTTATTAAGATTCTTTTAAAATTACTCTGTGTATACTTATCTTTATATATATGTGAATATTTATGTGTGTGTATGTGTATGTAATGTATAAGTATATATTATTTCTTTATATATGTATTTATTTGTATACCGCCTACCTTCCTTTACACTAGGATTTTTTTTATATGCCCAAAGGTTGCCTGGAAGAAATCGCTAAGTTTTTTTTAAATTGTCTGTGTCTTTGTAATTGTGTATATTTACGGTGTACGATAAAGAGTATTCTATCTATCTATCTAGATCTAATCATAGAGTAACTACAAAGTTCACAGATACATAACCTCCCTCTAGATACTTATATTGCATCAACATTTTTTGAGTATGGACTTTGACAATAGAACCTTTACACTTGCGGCCACTAGCCTTTATATATATAGCCTAACGAAAAATTTTCTGTGCTATTAGAAGTTTCATTTCAAATATCTCGTGTCACAGTGTTTGTTTACGAAGTCCTACGAAACGGTTTGGCCGTGATTCTTATGAGATGCTTTGTGTACATTTGATAGGTCTGTGTCACAGTATTTTTCTTCCCTGTCCCCGATTATATCGCGATACAAAGTTGCGGGTTTCAG
Source organism: Elymnias hypermnestra (assembly GCA_015832385.1). Taxonomy (NCBI): domain Eukaryota; kingdom Metazoa; phylum Arthropoda; class Insecta; order Lepidoptera; family Nymphalidae; genus Elymnias; species Elymnias hypermnestra. The sequence goes on along the minus strand of JACTOM010000064.1, from coordinate 260,445 downwards.
CTAGTAAATAAATAGGCATCTGCATAAATGCGCCAAAGTAGCAGACACTGCGGACTTCGATACAGCGGGCATTACGTCAGGGGGAGTAACAAGATTATACCGCAATGTCACTCGCATGGACAATGCAGGCAAAGCGAGCAGCTCATTGCTGGGGATTAATATTACGGAGTGTTCATGTGTATTTGAAATTCATCGTATCGTATCGTGAGCCAAATCTAAACCAGGTTGTGATATCTTGCTTAGGAAAACGTATGCTTAGCCTGATGAAAGACACCGGAACTTTTTTATTAGTACGTTATGGTATAATAGTGACTAAAATTGAGAAAGATATGCTTAGATGGTTTGGGCATGTAGAGAGAATGAATGAAAGGAGATTGACAAAATATATTTAAGCGTCAAGAGCGAATGGGAAAGTTGGAAGGGGAAGACCAAGGCGAACGTTCCTGGACCAAATCTAAGAGTACTCTAAACCAACGACAAAGTTGTAATGACAAAGTTGATTCCACTGATAAGAAACCGGCAAAATACTCAACGGTTACTCATTTAAAAACTGCCTCATTGGTCTAGTGGTTAGCATGTTCGACTACAGACATGAGGTCCTGGGTACGAGTCCCGGGTCGGGCCAGTTCAAAAATCAATATTGAGTTTTCTATTAGAAATTCTCAATATTTGCCCGAAGTTGGAAAGCTGATCTCTCTCCAGTCGTGTCGGATTCCCGTTACATCGGACTATGAGCAAGGAATAGAGGGTACAGTTGTTGTGTACTATGCCTGCCAATCCGCAGTGGAGCAGCGTGGTGGGTCTATGCTCTAAAAACCCTCGCTCCTCGGAGTCAGGAGGCCTGTGCCCAGCAGTGGGACATTAATGGGCTGCTACTTACTTTACTCATTTAAATATAGTTTTGTGGGTTACGTTGTGCAACTGGAATCAAGTCCAATTATTTCTATGGCTTAAATAATTTTCAACATTATAATATGCCTTTTTTAAAATGTTTTCTACATATTTCTTATAACTTCTTCTCTAAAAACTGATTCGATATCTCATTAAAAATGCGTATTCTCAACCCGACAAAACATTTCTGAACTTTCTCCACCCTAAAATATGACAACAAGTTTTTCTTGTATTAAAACTGTGTATTTATCTCTTTTTGCTGTATTAGTGAATATTATCACGGATATATCAAATGTTATTTAATATATTTAGCGATGGTACCGTGAGAATTGATGTTTCTTTAAATTGTTTTCTTTAATCTAAAATACAGTGTTACGAGCTTTTTATAACACGCTTTATTAGCTACAGCTGAATGATGTAATGGAACCTTTGAATATGATTTTACCCCAAACTGCTCGATTTGGTTCAAACTTTTACTGACGAGAGTATTTAATGTCATTGTTTTAAACTAAGTTTGGTAGTTATTGTTTTTATTTCAGTAACAGTTACTCTGACGTTATTATAGTTCCAATAACTGTTACGTAATTAAGTTATTTGTTACCGAAAAGTTATTCCTTCCGTAGACTACGTATTAGATGTGAGATATTTATATCAGATATTTTGTAAATAGAGATACACAAAATATCTCATAAAAAAAGGACTGTGAAGAAGATGGTATCGAGTTTATGTATTGGAATCTCAAACTGAAGAAATAGGTTTGAAAAGACTAAAACCTATGCTTTTATATTTAATGTTAATTTCTTATCAATGATGTTATTTAGTATACAATATGTAATGATTGTTTAATAATGCTCTCTTTTATCACACTAATTCTTTACTAGACAAAGTTATTATAATACTCGGTTACTCCATTATAAAATATTGATAGTAACGTAATAACGCTCCTTTGTATTTCAGTTATTTTCGTTACTTGTTATTTTATCCATAAAGTAGCAAATAACGAATATGTTAGTTATCCCATGCTTATTTTAAACTGATTGCATTTCGCAATGAAACTAGTGAAGAATTATAATGATAACTATACCATTAAAGCTATTTATGTTCGATATCAATCGTTATTTATTTATTTATGGTTATAATGACCCAATCTTAAAAGATAGAAATATGATGTCGTAGACTTTTTTTGTAACATTTAAAGGGGAATAATTCAGTCATACATGATTTTTGCGAAAGCATAACCGTTTAAGCACCGCTCGCAATAGAAGCTCTCAATACGAGTGCCCTAGATTTTGAGACATTCTTCATCGGAGCACCGCTTCTATTGGTGGTAGTGTGATGATATATAGCCTATAACCTTCGTTAATAAATGATGTATCAAACACCAAAAGTAAATTCAAATCGGACAAGTAGTTCCTGAGATTTTCGCGTCTAAGATTGATAATATTCGTATTGATATTATAACAAACAGTGAGGCAACATTAGCATTCAAAGTAGAACTCAACACGAAAAAGGGCCATTTAAATGCGAGGGAAGTGAATGTGACTCATCAAACCCTTGTACAGGGGGAGTTCATAGGAATTTAGGGGAGGGACTACAGGAGGGGAGCGTATAAAAGGTCCTTAACATCGGCGTCCGCCTTCCAATGATCCCATAGAGAGAAGGATGCGAGAGAATCTTTACGACTAGCTTTTCTTGGCAGAAATAATATGATTTTTTTCAGATCGTTGTCATTAGCATTTCGCTGTCCTTTTCGTCAACATTATAAGAATCTCTGGTAACGATATTTGTCAATAGACTCTTGAGACTTTGAAACTATTCCACCGATCGCATCATAGACAATAATGCTAAGAGGATTTTAGACCAATGAACTCACACACTGATCAAGAGATTCAGATTAATACTATTTGCAATTGACTTAAATTTCACCACACGTATTCTTTCTGCGACGTAGACTCTCACCAAGAACTGATTTCCTCTGATTTCCATTGAGAACCGTGGTTAAACAATCGCTTGGCTAGCAAGTCTAGTGGATGTGTGGTCCGGTACAATTTCTGTGTGAAAACCAGTACAGGGAAGTCATCTCTTGCCTCTTAACATCATGTGAGATTACAAACATTAACTTGTCAACAACAAAAAACAGCTCGTGTAATATATTCATTGTCAAATATAAAGTAGATCCGCCACACGGTTATTTGAATAAATCCGGGCACGTGGTTGTGATAAATTCAGTCTTTATGAATAATATATTCCTCGAAAGCCTTTTGTTTCGCGCCGTAATAGATTTTGTAATGACCTCAGAGGGAATTGTGTTATTAAAAAGTTTTAAAGAGAAAGTTAGGCGAAAATGAAAATAATTATTATAATAATAAATGCATGGGACTTGGTCTGAATGCCATGATGAGTAAAGGGGTGTTTTCGAAGCTATGACCAATATTGAGTGGGTAAGGTTTGGCAACAACTCATTAACATCTTGAGATCTATGATACATAAAATAATATAAGCTGCTGTTTCCGATTTAAATAAGGGCTGAAATTAAATAGGGAATGTAAATTTTTATGCAAACTCAATCAAGCTTATGTAGAAGATCAAATAAGTTAGTAGGAAAGGCTAATCAAACTTGTACGGGAGAATATCAAGCTTTTATGAGAGGACAATCAAGCTTGTATGGGACAACAATCAAGCTTTTATGGGAGAACAATCAAGCTTTTATGGGAGAACAATCAAGCTTTTATGGGAGAACAATCAAGCTTTTATGGGAGAACAATCAAGCTTGTATGGGAGAACAATCAAGCTTTTATGGGAGAACAATCAAGCTTGTATGGGAGAACAATCAAGCTTTCATGGGAGAACAATCAAGCTTGTATGGGAGAACGATCGAGCTTGTACGGGAGAATAATCGAACTTGTATAGGAGAACAATCAAACTTGTATGGGAGATCAATCGAGCATGTATGGCAGTACAATCAAGCTTGTATGGGAGAACGATCGAGCTTGTACGGGAGAACGATCGAGCTTGTACGGGAGAATAATCGAACTTGTATAGGAGAACAATCAAACTTGTATGGGAGATCAATCGAGCATATATGGCAGTACATTCGAGCTTGTATGGGAGAACGATCGAGCTTGTACGGGAGAACGATCGAGCTTGTACGGGAGAATAATCAAGCTTGTACGGGAGATCAATGAAGTTTTTTTATGGGAAACAATCGCAATTAACCAGAGAAAACTTGCACCACATTACCTCTAGAAGTACATAGGTACCTCAAAATGAAAAGTACGTGCTGCTGAGTAGATGAAGTCGCCGACACAACCTTGTTTCAATATAGAACTGATTCTGTGAGTTCCAAACAAGAGGCTTAGAGACATGTTAATATATTCATTATTCACAAGAGACTGGAGTCTATCAACATATTAGGTCGTACATTTATAATGCAGGGCGGGAGGGTCCCCACATTGTCCTCTGTTACGCACACTGGCGAATGTTTATCTCTAATGAAATTTTTGGATCATAGTATTATATATACGTACAGATTCCCCCATATACCCACGGGATCGGGAACTATGAGAGTGACATCTAGCGCAAAGTAGCCGTGTCAAGAACTAATACGGTATTTAATCTAGAGATCACGATAATTTGAAGGTAACAAATTGAAAAGGCGATAAACCAATTAGCTGGGGAGGTGGGTTGGGAGGAGTGAGGGGGCTGACCCGACATTGACCGCGTGCGTCATTCACCCGCACGCATGTAGCATATGTGATACATGCACTTTACAAGTTTCATTAATCGGCTGAACCTGCTACGTAGATAGATAATGAAATAAACTTTCGTGATCTATTCGTGATCTATCAGTGATATTTATTAAAAGATCTTCTTCATTCTTACATCTTGAGGAAACTTTCCAGTGCCAGTTAAATAACAAAATATATTAGAGAACATCTGACCTTACCATCCGGATTACAGGGGTTCCACTGGGTTCTAGTGGGTATTCTAGTACAGGCAGCGAGGCCTAAACTCCGATAATTCATTTGGCTGTCCGAAAAAAATTGTCACCTGCCCCACCCAACACGACGTTTTTTCGTCGATTGCCCCGAGGGTCAAATGTCGCTAAAGTGGCTCTTGGGACTTAATGAAATAAACTTTCGTGATCTATTAAGATATTAATCTATATAATTTGTCGATATTTCGTCCCAAGTACACGGGATGAAGTCTCATCGATATTTATTAGAAGATCTTTTTCATTCTTACATCCTGAGGAAACTTTTCACTGCCAATTAAATAACAAATTATGTTAGAAAACTTCTGACCTTACCATCCGGATTATAGGGGTTCCACTAGGTTCTAGTGGGTATCTTAGTGCAGTGCGTTTGATTGTCCGTCCGTGTTTTTTATTTAACTCCGTAATTTGTCCGCCATTTTTTAACGAAAATAACTGTCGCCTGCTCCGCCCTGCACGGACGTTTTTGCGTCGATTGCCCCGTGGGTAGAATAACGCTAAAATGTTTCTTGGGATTTAAATGTTAATGAAAGACTACCAAATGTTATGATTTTTATGTTTGTTAATAGTTAAACTGTACAATGTTATCTTTTGTTTATTAAATTAAAACTCTGATGTAGCGACATGTTGCGCTAAACTTTGTGATAATGAAAAAAGTCCGTCTTGTATTTATATGCTCATATCTTAAAAAATTAAAACTTACCTCAAGGATTTTCATTGTTATTTACATTAACTATATATTAAAAAAGGAACTTCGACGCGTCACGCGACACACGCACCGTTATTAACGGTCACTTTGTAACTGATTTATGTCTACGCATATTTTGTTACGACAGTTACCGAGAAGTGAAATAGATATTACACAATATGATATAAAAATAAAAAGATGCTTATATTTCTGATTGACCGAGTTGAGACAGTACTATCGTATCATGTCGGTAGTTGACACGGGCAATTTAACGGATAAGAGTTAATACGTTTAATTTGCATGAAGACATTTTTCAGCTATAAAAAAGGCTATAAGCTTACTGTATGTCACATTACAGCACAAATTAGTTTGTAGGTTTTTCCTTGTTCGTCTAGCAAACACACAAACATGTTAATATGATTTAAAGAGTAAGTATTCAGTAGGTGTCCGTGTCGCGATCAATATCATATGCGCTCCCTCGATCTGCCTCTTCGTGTAACGCCAAATAACCTATCGGGCTTCGGTCTATTGGGCTTTCATGGCAAAACTACTGAACTGATTTTAATTAAATTTGGTCCACTGATAGTCTAGAGACTGAGAAAGGACGTAGGTCACTTCTTAATGCGAAGGATGGGTTGAAAGTTTCGTCATTTTTAGAGCTAATTTGAATAGATAAAAATATACACGACATTCAATGTTTGTGAAAGTTTTACCCTCAAAGGTTTAAAATAACGATCCTTCGTCGTCGTCGTCGTCACTTCAATCGATGGACGTCCAGTGCTGGACATAGGCCTCACGAAATGATGCCCACAAAACCCGATCTTGTGCCGCCTGACTCCAGCGGCTACCGGCGACCCTCTTTAAATCGTCGGTCCACCTTGTAGGGGGATCTGCCTACACCTTCGAGCCTCAGCGTCCATCGGTCCTTCGGACTATGTGCCCCGCCCATTGCCACTTCAGCTTCGCGATTCGTAGGGCTGTCGTTTGACTTTGGTTCGCGTATCGTATCGTAATCGCGTAGAGAAACTCCGAGTATAGCCTATCGTCTTCAGGCACTGAGGGATATTAGAGGAAAACGTCTTCCGGAACTTCCCGAACGCTGCCCAACCGAGTTGTATACGGCGGTTGACCTCCTTCTCGAAATTGGACCTACCTAGCTGGACTATGTGTCCCAGGTATGTATATTCGTCTACAATTTCGAGTGCTGAGTTATCAACGATGACTGGGTGGAGCGGAACATGGATATTCGACATAACCTTCGTCTTATCCATGTTCATTTTTAGGTCCACCTGTTGAGAAACTCTGCTGAGGTACTCGAGCATTGCATTGATATCTTCCAGTCTCTGGAACGAGTCTCTCTAACGATCCTTACTAATATTATAAATGTGAAAGTAACTGTCTGTCTGTCGGGCTTTCACACCCAAGCTGATGAACCTATTTGCAGTGAAGCACTAGCTGTATACGTTAATGTTGCTCTAATTTCAAGGACTACTAAAACAGAACTCTTTGTGTGGGCTATATTAATAATAATTAATTGCTGCTGGATAGTCTTGCTAAAACTCAAGAGCGGCTGAACTGATTTAGATAATTTTGGTTTTGAATTATTTCTGCAAGTCCAAGCAACGTTCAAGAGTTGAGTAAATATGATAAAAAGGCCTACAAATAGTAAAAACTATTCCTAACTGTCAAACACTTGATGTTCATCCCGTCGTTTAGAAATCAAATATACTTAAAAGTCGTTCAGAAATCACATTAAATTTAAAAGAGTTTTTTTTATTATTTTCATGAATTCGTATGTCAAACGTTCAACGTTCGTCACATCGATCAGAAATAAAATTGAATTTAAAAGAATACTTTGTTTCCCATTTGTTTTTGACACTTGACATTGACAATCAACAATTTCTGAACGTCACTGTAATATTTGATGGATTTTGGCGGGAATCTGGGCGTAACGAATTCTTTTTGTTCCGCTGGACTTTTGACCACATTTCTTACTAAAGTTGAATTTTGTTTATTTATTTTGATGCGGTACGAAGTATACTTTAATTGCGAATTCTTTGTCCAAATAATGTCCTAATCCAGCGGTAGATTAGTTACTAACCGCTTAACTAATTGTGATTTATACCAAGTCGTAAATCGCCATTTGAATATTTGAGTAAAGTGTGTTTTGATTAGATTGCTGCCATTAGAAGTGGCTTTTATTATTCATGTTTATTAATTTGCATTCATAAGTGAGCGCTGTACAAAGAAATTGAAAGGCGAGCGACTCGAGGAGCGGTGATTTGAAATTCAAATGTAGTTACAGCGAGCGACAGCCTCCACTTACCTAAATTGAATGATTTTACCCCAAAAGTAATATTTTCTTAACTCTAGGCCAATATCATAAGAATCTATCTTTGTCCGATAATATTTTGTTAGATAGGTTTATAATAATTATATCTGCAAATATATTACACGCTCCGAAAGCATTTAACTGAATATTCCAGTTGTGAGTGAATGTAGAGTTCAACTGTATTAGAGCCTCTTATATTAGAGCCTCACTGCAACATCTTCGGTAAATACCACCTGCGACGTCTTAATTAGAGCCTCACTGCAACATCTTCGGTAAATACCACCTGCGACGTCTTAATTAGAGCCAACCTATAACATCTCTACGACAGTCCAACTACATTTTCAGGGGTACTTTCCGAATGCTGTTATATTTCGTACAATGAGGAACAAAAGGTTAGTTGCTACGTTTCTTAAAAGTGAACTGCATTAATTGCTGTTGAATTGTCTCAATATAAAAAATAAAAGTAGAGTAATAAAAGTCTCTAGCGAAATGAAATATAAAACCTCTTAGAAATGAAACGAGCGACTTAAATACCGTCGTATGAAGTTATTTCGAACAAAAACTTTATAATCTGTAGATTCGCATGCAGCCCATTCTCAACGAAAACTGTTTGTAATGTGCACACAGAAAAATGTTGAAGCGCTCTCTAAGAACAAAGGCTTAAGCGCCCATTCACTTATCCCGTAGTGAGCGTACGAGGAGCTCCACGCCTCGCAGGGCTGCCACGCTGGCAGTGGCCTCCTCCTCAAAAGGATTCCTTTTTAAAGCGATCGACTGCGATCTCATCTGATGGTAAGGCGCGATACACTCTGCGATGAAAGCTCAGCAGCAATTCTCCTGGTTGGAAGTGATCTCTCTTTGTCGAGCGTAGTTGGTGCTATGTTTGGTGGAGAGTAGTCCTCTTTCTGTGAGTCTGTCATCTTGCAGAAGAAGTCATTAGAGAGGGAAAGGGATTCCTTAAACCTTTGAGTCGGATTCATCTGAAGTGCCAGAGCTGAATACGTAAGCGAACATCTGGCCCCCAGCATACGGATGAAGAGGGTTCCGCTGAGTTTTAGTGGGTATTCTGGTGAAGCAAGCGAGTCCCACGCCGTCGGATGTAGGTTAACTACATCTGACGTGCGCAAAAGCATTTCCCAGCGAAAAAAAAATTGCAATTCTGATAGTAGTAGCAGCCCATTAACGTCCCACTGCTGGGCATAAGCCTTCTCATTCATATGAGAGAGGGCTATTAAATCATAGACTCACCATGCTGCTCCACTGCGCTTTGACAAATATAGTACACAAATGCACTCTCTATTCCTTCACTCCGACACGATCAAAGAGAGATCAGGCAGGCTTAACGTGCTCTCCGAGGCAGTGAAGCATTCCGCCAACTTTCTATCTTCAGGCAAATATTGAGACAATCTTAATAGAAAACTCAATATCGATTTTGAATTGACCCAGTTCGGGACTCCAACCCAGGACCTCATGTCTGTAGTCGAACATGCTAGCCACTAGACCAATGAGGCAGTCTAAAAGATAGTGTCTTTTAGACTGCCTCATATGCTAGCTAGCTCTAAAATGTTGAGAGTTATTGAGTAATATAGTGGCAACATTTAAAAATACAAAAAATCTTGCACCATGATTTTTTTCAAAGAAGCATAAAAGTAAAATAAATTCGGCAGCGATGAGAGTGTAGAGAAGTGTGAGTGGATTGAAAGTGAGTGACAGAGTAAGAAACAGTGTGATAAGAGAACGTTGTGGTATAAAAGAAGATGTAGTGACTAAAATTGAGGAAGCTATGAAGAGAGAATGAGACAGTTAGAAAGGAAAGACCAAGGCGAACGTTCCTGGAGCAAATCCAAGGCATTTAAAATAATGGCCAGGTCAAGAGTACTCTAAACGACTGAACTTGTATGAAAGGTTTAATGTGAATGAAAGAAGCGTAGGTGATTGCCTATCATCTACGCTTGTGGCAAGTGGAAGCATGTGGTCTCTTTCCTACCCCTATGTATATATCTATGTGATCACAGTCAAGCCCTAACCTGTCAGCAATAAAAGAAAACATTCTCTCATTTTTGCAATGTAACAAAATGTCCTAATAGTATTGTGCCAGCCCTAGATGCAGGTGTGCGAGTAGATATATAAGGGTCGAGGGTGGGGGCGCGGGGCTGCGGGGGCCGGGGCTCGCTGGGGTGTGGGGGCGGGGGTGACGGGGCCGCGGGGTACGGAATATTGACCGGGCCGGGTCGCCGGGGCCGGCGGGGACGCGGCGGCCTTGGCCCGCTGCAGCACTCCACGCTGCATGCTCTCAAACAAATAATTTATAATGCTTTTGAGCAACGCCTTTAATATTCCTTTGTGCACTTCATACGCTGCAGTTGGACGCCGAATTGTGAGCCCAGAATGTTCTTTTCACTGTGACTGTGGCGATTCCCTCTTCAACAATCAGCCTCGTCACATTTATTCGTGGGTTGTTTACATTTTATTATGCAGTAATGACATATCGCTTCCGCAACTTCCGCTGAACTACGTAATTGCTCATCTTTTTTAACAGGCGTTTTATTTAACAAGTGGATTGTCTAACTATATTAGACATGACTCATTCTTCGAACCCGATTTGATGCGCTTTATTCTTTTATTAAACAAATCATTAAAGCTAGTTTTCCTTCAACTTACAATCCTTACAATAACAAAGCTAATGTTACGTTACATTGGTTACTTTCCATGCAGATTTTTATATGGGAACGATCATTTCAGGCGAGTAATTAACATCAAGTTAAGTCACAGCTTCATAGTGTTTTGCTAACATACTAAACAGATATTACATAACTATAATAATAGATCTGTACGAACATATTTAGGTTCCTGTCATTATTTAATAGCAATTGTTAGTATTGGCGCATTGCTAATTATTTTTACTAGGCACATGTGAATTTACGTAATCCCTATAAAGGATTTCTTTTCCCATTTAGCTAGAGGTTTCGCTATGTACGTTGACTCATTTATTTAAAAAAAAAGCAAACAGTAATTATCTCCGATATTCAAGGCAAAACTTGTCTCCAAGCTCAGGATATTAAGGTGTGACGATACAGGAGGTCTTTTATGACACACAGCATAATAATTGCACTTATATAAATATATATAAACTAAAGGAATACCTGCATATGTAAGTCTAAAGTTACTACCTCATGTATTCTATTAGAAAATAAATATTATAAACATTACCAACAATTATCGTTGTATATCAATAAGCTTATACAAAACCTTGACAAATTGTATACTTAATCCTCATTGAATTATTTCTGTATGTGGAAATGTAATGAAAATCCGTTCACTACTTTTTGAGTTTATACCGAATAAACATTCAGACTCACACAGGGTTTTTCCATAACAATGTATGTATGTATGTATATAGCATCCCATCAACGTCCCACTACTGGGCACAGGCCTCCTCACTCCGAGGAGCGAGGGTTTTTAGAACATAGACCCACCACGCTGCTCCACTGCGGATTGGCAGGCATAGTACACAAGTGCACTCTCTATTCCTTCACTCTCATAGTCCGTTGTAACGGGAATCCGACACGACCGGAGAGAGATCAGGCGCAGGACCGACGGCTTAATGTGCTCTCCGAGGCACGGTGATGGATCACACCACCAACTTCCCAAATTCGGGCAAATATTGATAAAATCTTAAATAGAAAACTCAATATTGATTTCTGAATTGGCCCGACCCGGGACTCGAACCCAGGACCTCATGTCTGTAGTCGAACATGCTAACCCCTAAACCAATGAGGCAGTTTCATTCCATAACAATACATAGTCGTAAAAGATATTGGTGTTGAAGTTTCAAAAGCCCGTAACAACGTTTTGAGGTAAAGAAGATAACATCGCAAGACTGAAAAATTTCAACCCCAACTCCGTGCCCGCACCCCGCAGCCCGCGCCCACCACGCCCCGCCACGGATGTCGTAAAGTTGACGTTATTTTATGACTCTCTTTCCGTTACTTAGCTGTAGACATAGTAGAGATGTGCTCCACTTGCTGTCGATGTCGATATATCGACGCGAATACGTCCTATTGCCGAAATCTTTTAAAAGTTATGTAGTTGATTATAGAAGCTGTACAGCATTATTTAATTATGGAGATAAATTAATGAGTTTTTCCAGCTGTTCAATAGTTACTGTTTGTAATAACGTCATCGTCTTTATCTAAAAAGCATCCAGATATACCGTTTTAGACAGATATTAATCGCCATACGGATATTCATGGAAGTATTTAATGTCAAACATCAGAAGTATCTCAACTGTCGGATTAATCCGGAGTTGAATATATCTGTGATTATTTGAGGTTCGGATTGAGATGATTCTTCTGGGTTTAATGGGTATTCTGGTGTAGACGTCATATCCCACACTCCCGAGGACGATTAGCTGTATGTAAATAAGGGAAAAGGTCTGTAAACATAATTTACCTAACTATCATAAGAAATAATTTTTAGTCCATTTGGCAAGTAACTTTAGATAATATAAAAGTATAAAAAAAACCGCTTTGACTCTCATTGTGCAGGTAATGGTACGTAGTGCGAGGGCCAGAGGGGAAATACCTAATGCCGACGAGGTTAGGAGGATCAAGATCATTGCCGACAAAGCCCTGATCCAAGCAAGGAAACAGGACCTCGGGTCCCCAGCAGCCGGTGGGGCCAAAATTGCGGCACTCCGCCCTCACTTGGAGAATGGCTGGGTAGAAGACAAGGAGTGCTTTCCTACCGTTTGGTGCAGGTGCTAACCGGTCACGGCTGCATTGGAAAATACCTGCACCAAATCGTTGGCTGTGAGCCGTTGGCCATCCGCCACGGGTGTGGTGCCCTTGTGGACACCACACGGTGGCCGAATGTCCTGCTTGAGGACCTCAGCGTCATCTTCTGACGTCGCAGATCGGTGGAGACGAAGAGAGAGGGCGAATGCAGCTGAAGTGTGGTACCCCGGACGGAGGGGAATAGGAAACAGGAGACGGAGGTTTATCCAACTCCTCCCCCTGTAGTGCACTTTTGAGCCGGCTTCATTCGGAGGGGCCAGAGTGGAATGCCACAACGAACCTCTGGTCCTTCCATTCTCGAATGACGAGGGCTCCGCTGGGTTTTAGTGGGTATTCTGGTACTACCGGCGAGTCCCACACTCCCGTCTATCTCACAGGTGGGGTGCGTAAATGCATTTCCCAGCGAGAAAAAAAAAAGGTAATGGTACGTATCGCAGACATAACCTGGCCTACTTGAGGTGTATCTGAACCAAATCACGTTGTAACTTGTACTAGGCATCTGTTTCCAAGCGTATTCATCAGCATCGTCCTGGCATAAGCCGTCAGTGCCAACATCTGATACAGAAATTTCTTTTTTTACTTGTAGTATTTCGCGCTTTACCTTTTCAGGACCCTTCTTATGTAGTGTAGTCTTTCCCATGACATTTACTCATGTCCTAATCTTCTTATAGTCACTTTTCTCACTTGATTAGCAATGCGACCATAATAAATATTTGCCTATTTCATTATCAAGTTTGCTGGGACTTCTGTCTCAAGAGTGAAGATAATGAAGCGTCCTAGATGAGGTATTTTCTGAGGTAGAGCCTTTTTTATCCTCTTTTGAAGACTTGAAAATGGGATCCTTAAGCTTATCAGCATTTGATATAGAATGACCTGCATCAATAAGCTTTATAGCTTTTTCCAGGCTATCAGAAGACAGTTGTCCTGACTCGTACTTACTCTAAATCCCGCATCTAAAAACAAATAAAATTGATGTATTTCAACTTGCAAAATTTCGAAAGTCAGCCGACTCATTTCCCGTAAATTTAAAAAATTCTTGAAAACGCTGATATAATCTGAACTGCACGTCACAGTTTCGAAAGTCGTAACCAAGTCCGTATAAACATCTTAATCGCATACTGCAAGATATTCGGCACTTACCTTCTAATTTGCATTGACGTAAAAATCGTCAGCGGAGCACAAAACTAAAAAACCAACGCAACTTAGTGACGCGGCCTCTGACTGGCACTATTCCAGGTGGTGATGAGGACTGACTCTAATAACCCCATTCTCCCCTAACTCACCAGTGACAAAAAGAGGTAGAACTCAACTAAAATAAGAATAAATATGGTTGCCCAACGAAATATTAGCATAGTTACGTTGCATGAGTAAGGAGAACCTCAGGCCAATGGAAAGTCTAAATGTTTCACACCTGATTCAATTCCCCAGTTATATTCTTCACAAACAAAAAGACTTCAGAAATGTTGTAAATCTCACGAACAGCTTTTTTTCAGCAGTACTAATGTCGCTTCAAGATCAGCAGCATCCGATCAGATCTTTAATCATTGTGTTAGCAATTTTTTATTTACTGTTCAAACGGGAGTTGTACAATTATTAATTTACTACAATTACAGTTTAAAAGGAAACGGAAGTACTCTTTCGTGTATCTTCACCCGATGTTTCTCTCCACCACGAAGATAATCGATATAAACTCTGGTGACGATACATGAAGTAGTTCAGTGAGTACGGTAGGTTAAATAAGTAACAAGAAGTTGTCTTTTACTGTGGTTAATAGTAATTATTAAAGTGATATATAATTAAAGTATTGTGAATAATAATATTATTCACAATACTTTAATTAATTATCCTCTCCTCTCCTCTCATCACCTCACCTCAACTCTCCCCTCCTCTCCAATACTACCAACCGCCACAACAGTGCCTCTCACCGGAAGTCAATAAACTTGTGTTACAAATAAATAATGTTGTTAAGTGTACTTTTAATAAAAAGTTTGGAAGAGATTTTAAACTACTTCGGAAAATATAGCTTTCAATAGTATATTAATGTTATTATTCGTATTATCGACATTTATTAGAAGCACGACCCTCAGCCATTCCTTAGACCGCCTGTACTAATAATAGCGGAATTTCTTTCTCGGTCGCCATTTAATTTCAACTTGGACCGTTTAATAAATAACATTATCTGACTCAGTTTTATCGGTTTTTACTGCGGGCAAACACTGAGCCAGCGATGAAACTATATTTATATTTATTAATACCAACAGCACATATATTATACACTCAACATTATACCAAAGTTATTAATGATAGCTGAGCATATATGAGAGCTGATCTAAAATGAATAAAAAAGACAAGTAGCATGCTATATACGTACCATTGCTGGATACAGATCTCCTTACTCAAAGGAGAGGGATATTTTAGAGAATAGACCCATCATGCTACTTCACTGCATATCAGGAGGCTTCCCTAAATCACCGACATCACTAGACCATGATGTGCAGTGATGAGACGCATAAATTCTAGTACAGACTAGTTAAAGATATTGAGAGTTAAAGATATAATGCTCGGACTGGAAAGACGTGGAAATTGGTGTACCACAAGGTAGTACCCTGTCCCCCTTACTGTTCTTAGTTTTTATAGACTCAATTACTCCTATACTTGATTGTAACTTACATTTAGATGCAGAAGATTTACAGCTTTAGAGCTAAACTAAAGTCTAACATCTAGATGAAGTTATACTATCTTTGAATGACAATTTATTGCGCATCGCACAATTGTCTGAAGAGTATGGTATAAAAGTAAACCCATCTAAGAGTCAAGCTATAATCGTAGGTAGCTAAGGTTTACGCGCAGTCAAATTTACCCCTTTTAATTTTTAACCATAAGATTATATCTTTCTCTGCCATTGTTAAAGATCTTGGTGTTTTTGTCCACTCTACTCTCACATGGTATTATCAGGTAAAGAAAATTTCTAGGTTTCACGCAACATTGCATTCCAAAATACGACTGAAAAACTTCCTATCTGTAAGACCGAAAATACAGTTAGTGAACATTAATATGTTCACTAATAATAGCCAAAAATAAAGCGTATGCAAGTGTTCAAGAGGCGATCAAGTTTGTTTCGGTCCAAAAAGATCGCATCGGCATAACCAAAAATTGGTAAATTTGAACCTAAACAAACTTGATCGTCTCTTGAACACTTGCATACTCTTTATTTTTGGCTTACGCAAATTTATACATATCATCTTATCGTTCGACACTGGGGTGGATTCCAGTCCACGAACGGAGACGTTTCAGAATTCTCTGTTTGCTTTTCACCATCCTCAACAATCCAGGTGCTCCCGACTACCTCAATATTTATTTCTGTCACGACGTAGTCGCTCATTAACAACAAGAGGAGGATATCTGAACGAAAAACGATCAGCCACTTTGAGACCTGGAAAGTGATTCGTTTTATGACGTACGCGTTCACTAAGAACAGATTCCGCCATATTCTAAATTTACTCATTTGTTCCCGATAAATGTTTATCTCGAAATTTCCACGGGAACCAAAAGTTTCCAATGGGCTTAGTATCTCAATGGTTTTTGGAGCATTCATCATAACTTTAATTAAAATTTCAACTGCTTCATTTAAAGCTTCGTGTTGGAAGCCATTATCTTACTCGTCACACCTTAAAGAACTCATCCAGTCTGCTAATGGCCGGAAAATGCTAATGTAATTGCTGCCTCATTATCCCTGCCAACCTTATTCAATACCTCTACTCCGTTGGAAGGTTATTTAAAGGGAATACCAGTTACAGTTAAAAATTGTTTAATTGATTACCATAGGGTACAAGATCATGAAACTTTAACGGGCCTTTAGACGAATGCAATAGTTGAACCCCTAGTGAACCCCCTCCACACTTATGGATGAAGCAGCTTCCGCTGGGTTTTAGTGGGGATTACGAGGTTGTCTCACTCGCCGAATCCCAAAATCCTCACTCATGGAACAGGGTTAGTGCATTAACGTTTACCTAAGCGAAAAAAATTTATAAATCGTGGAGGTAGTTTAATAGCGATTGTCATCTGTCTTCTAATTAACTTTAATAAAAACGATAGTTAATCTCTGTAATGGATCTATCTATTTCGATACGGTTGTTGGTGGCAGATAGCTAGTGTTATAAGGAATAACTTAGGCTGTTTATATTTTAAAATAATGTTACGGTTTCGCGAAAATAAATTGAAAAGCGATGATATAGTTTCGCGCCTCACTGCATTGGCGATGTAATTTAAGTGTACGCAGACGAAGTAGCGCGGGTCAGCTAGTTAATTTATTAAGTCTGTACTAGAGAGGAAACTTTTATGAATACCTTCCTCCGCAGCAACAAGCCCGGAGCTTTCAGTTACATCGCCGGGGAAACTTTATAATTAGCTCTATACAGGAGGGCTTAGCTCTCGCTGGATATAAACGTAACCTACTTGGGGTAAAGCTTTTACAATTTGAAGGAACACCGAGATAATAAAACAAAATTATATTGTAATGAGGGTGTATAGAAAACAGATACTCGTCTGAGTTTGTGGTGGGTTCAAAACGCGAAGAAACCGCCGCACCTTTAGAACCTAAGTTCTTTAATATTATAGTTAGATCTATATTTGACTATCTGAGTGCCTCATCCGTCTGGTAATGAGCTTGTACAGGCCATAAAGCCTTGAGTTCACGTCTAGAGTCAGACCCATTTTTCTCTACAATATCAAGAGATCATTCTTTTGACGGCCTCGTTGTGCAATGGTCTGAGTACTTCTCAATGAAAATTTAGGAAATTGTATTTATTAATGTGTCTGAGTGGGGTTTGGTGGCAGGTTTCAACCTTGACTAATTACCACCCTACCAACATATATATAACCAAAAAGAAGTTCAACACGCTTCCATCTCAGTCTGTACCAGTAGGTGAGTTTACAGTTAAAAGCTAACAGCACAAATAAAATATGGAATGGGTTTATTGGCCTTGGCTGCTCTGCCCAGCACCTTTCGCGTAACCCCCACTCCGCAGTCAGCTGTAATGCAATATGCTATAGACGAAAACATTTGAGGCAATCAAAAAAGTTTTACCGAAAATTTAAGCAAACCTGTTAAATATACAACTACAAATTGCTTTGGGAACTACAAATTGGTTCGACGGACTTTTCCCGGAATAAATTTATAAAATTCCGACGTCCTTTTCCGCCGTCAGCGGGCACTGCATTTGCCTCGTATAAATCAAAGTAACTGCGTCTATTGTGAAGCGAAGTATTTATTGCCGTACTATCCGCTTTAACTCGACTTCTGACAGAGAGGTCACTCGATTTATTATTCAGGATGCAAACCCAACAATGGAATTATGCAACTCCCATTATTTGCGGACAGTTCATTTTTGAAGACTTGCACAGAAGTTTTAAGTATGGGACTCGCATTTATCTCTGGTGCCCTCGACAAGATCGACTGAGGATTCACAGAAGAGCTGCATAAAAATATTCCGCCTACTTCAGCAGTGAGAGGGAACACCTACTGTATTTTCCAAATCTCGCTCGTAGTCGTCTCGTACAAGAAAGCTAATCCAGCCCAACATCTTTTGCTGGAAAGTATTGCACTTACCCCCAGATTGAACAATCTGCCATAGTGAGTGATGCACTGAGTCGATAGTTGATGAGTCCCACACTGATTACAAATGGGTGACACCTACCAGCCATTTCGGTGCAGAAACTTCCCAAAGCATCCATTCGTTGTCAGAACCTGCACCAATCTGTAGAAAAGCATCCCTTGCTTTCAGATAAGCCTTTGTTCCAGTTGAGGTCAAATCGCCGCCACAACGGCCACGCCCACTACTGAAAACCCGAAGTTCTTCTTCCAATTTTGACCCACAGTCGCATCGATGTCATTAAAGAACCTTTAAATATCTAAAATAACAAGAATTCTTCATTCGATTACCTTTTCTCTATCATCAGCATATTGCATTAGGTTTTCGCCAATGATTTCGTCTGCAGCATCAACAAATTCCACAACTAACTCTGTCTATATTAAATGGATAAGAGCTGCTGCTGCAGCGACATCTGTTTGATCCTGCCAGAGAAAGCCTTCAGCTTTATCACCTATATGAATATATAAAAACTCTCTGTTACAGTCTTCATCTTCGATCAGTTTTTTCTTCTTACTCAGACCAAAGGATATGATTAAATTTTTACTGCGAGATCATTAATTGTGATTTTTCAAAGTTTTTAGCGGTTGGAAGTAATCCCACCTGATTGTAATTGATGATACAATCTGAGAGTGGGATGATAACTAGCTTAAGCCGAAACCATCTATCCATTTAGAATGATTCAATTGACAAACACATCCAAGGCCTCTGTTTGCGAATTGTCCTGCACCAGAGAGGCTGCTAAGAGTTCTACTGTCATAAGCATCAAGTCGTGATATCATTCTTTAAGTCTTATAACACAGACGAAGCCAAGTAGTATTACAGATAGGTCATTTTGCTCGTTCAATATTACACTAATCCCGCGTCGACAATAGAATATGTATTATGCGAAATGCGTCTCGTGTGTTTTTATGTTACGCCTCTCGCGTCTACCCTCATTTCACCCTTGTACATAATTAATTGTCACTACATTTTATGCATAACAAATGATCAACCCTATTATCTAACTTTGTAAATTTAAATTGGTCGCTGGCATGTTTAATGTCTCGTGGAGACAATTTTAAGGGGTCACCTCACTCATAGGAGATTTAGTAGGAGTAATCATTAGGAGTAGTCCAGCAGTGGGACTTTAATTTGCTGCTAGATATGTATAAGCTATTGCTTTCAATTTTACTTGTACAGTTCTCGATCTACTTCATCTTTTCGTTGTTTTTCAATTACTGGAGGTTGGGCATCAGCTGTGAGAATCTCTATTGTATTCAGCCCACTTTTTTGCCTATCAAAATCAGCTGTAACAGTATCGTGTCGGTCGTGTTTAAAAACATGTCCAACTGTTTAATTTTGATAAAGTTCTCGAACCCTTGGCAAAATTGGGTAAGCCATTCTTTTTTCTTACTAAGCTCGAGTTTAGGTCTCGAAAAGATCTCACAGTAAGTAATTCTTATTCGGTTTTATATCCGGATCCTGTGCGTATATGGGAGAACTCTAAATCTCAGGAGTAACTACGAGCTGCGAGAGAGTATGTGTGGATTAAAACTGAGTGACAGAGTAAGAAATAGTGTGATAAGAGAACGTTGTGGTATAAAAGAAGACGTAGTGACTAAAATCGAGAAAGGTATGCTTAGATGGTTTGGGCATGTAGAGAGAATGAGTGAAAGGAGACTGACAAAAAGGATTTATGAGGCAAGAGTGAATAGGAAAGTTGGAAGGGGAAGACCAAGGCGAACGTTCATGGACCAAATCCAGGACATTTTAAATAAGGGCCAGGTCAAGAGCACTCTAAACCAACGAACTTGTGTGAAAGGTTTAATGAGAATGATAGAAGCGAAGGAGATATGCAAGGATCGTGGCAAGTAGAAGGACCTGGTCTCTGCCTACCCCTATGGGAATGAGGCGTGATGCTATGTAACTACGAAAAATTTCAGTTGACTAGAAATTCCATTTGCCCTTCAGGGAACGGTGCCTGCCACAAATAACCTCGCACCTTTACGAGGTTATCAAAACGTATAAAATGTTGCAGACTCATTTTATCTTCGAAGTCATTATATTATGTTACATTACCGTCGCAGTAATATGTTGAAAACTTAGTCCGTTACAACTTTGTAACGCCATTATTTCGCCAAACTTATATTACGTGAGGTAAGTTCACAACTTCGTAACAACGTTTAGCATGCCGCTTTGTCCGCACCAGGGAAATTGAAATACTCTTTGTTCAACTAGGTTCAATATTTTGAAATCTCAATACCCTCATGGCAGCTCATAACTTGTTCAAATTTAAATAGGCTTTTGAAGATTCATTTTACTCTCTTTTTTCCATTTTATAACATTTTTTTTATTGCAAATACTCGTTAAGGCGATCGTTAATTGTAAGTTCTGCTGCCAACTAAGTTACTTATGTGTTCAGATGCTGATGAACTTAATCTACAGTACACACATACAGAAACTTAAACACATATACTCTCGTAAACACATACGTTTGCTAATCACCTACAATCACTCATTGCTCACTCTCACGTACACACGCATCCACTCACACACTCTCCACTAAGCCACACAATCTCCCCTCTCACACACCATTGACATTTACAACCCATTCAAAAAACAGAAATAAAAGCAAATATAACAAATAGTACATTAAAAATACACAAATTTTATTTAAATCCTAGATCTATGTATATAATAATAGCATTATAATTAGAAAATAAACGCGCACGCACACGCACGCGCACACACACACACGCACGCACACACACACACACACACGCACGCACGCGCACACACAAAGTTGTTTGCCTTATTATTTAAGTTACCTTTACTCTGTAAATTTTTATTAATGTAAATAGACGTAATCTGTCATTACCAATAAAGAATAAAATAATATAAAATAAACACAATACATAGGTTACAGCAAAATCAGAGATCACTCTGAACACATTACGTAGGGAAACAGGTTAAATGTGAACCCTTGTAACAAGGTGAATGACAATCAATGCGTCCCATTTCCTATTAACAGACCCTCGAAGCGAAGGCCTCCATGATGGAGACCGCAATCGGCTGTTGACCCCACAGAGGACCCTTGAGGACCGGGCTTCTTACGGAGTCTTTGAATCTTCTAGAGTGCATAAGTGATACCTGATTATGAGGCCCTTCCAGATAACGAGGGTCTATAAAATACCTACTGCCCTACTTTGACGAAATATTGATTTATTCGAACTGAAACTTAGAAAGGTAACGTAAGTAGCAGCCTATTGACGTCCCACTGCTGGTCACAGACCTTCTCAGTCATAGAAAAGAGGGGCATAGTATGCAAGGGCACTCTCATGGTCGAATATGACGAGAACCATGTACCACGAGAGCCTGGGGGAGAGGCTCAACGGGGGTGGGTCACACCGCCAACTTTGCAACTTCGGGCACATGTTGAAAAAATCGTAAAAGAAAACTCAATACCCATGTTTGAGTTCGCCCATTCCTTGATTGAAACCCAGGACCTCATGTCTGTTGCCAAACCAGGCCAATGAGGCAGTCCAGCCATATGTGTATGTATAAATGTCTCGAATACAATTTATCTAAAAAAATTTCGACAAAATCATTATATAAGGCGACTACGCCAGCATCATCACCAACAACACCCCTCTCACCAGGAACTGCAATTAACGAACAAAACCATACCAGTAAAATGGCCGCCACGGTTACATCACCATCAGTAACACCCCGTTCTCCAGAGAGATTTTGCATTCAGATAATGCAGATATATTGGATTCATCCGGGGGCGCCAGATTCGAACGTGTCAGCGGCTATCTGGTCCACACCACCCGAATGAAGAGGGTTCCGCTGGGTTTTAGTGGGTATCCTAATACAGCCAGCAAGTTCCACACTCCCGGATGGTGGTTTATACTTCATCCAGCGTGCATAAAGCGTTTCAAATAGTGATAATATAAAATAAAACTACCTCTTTCCAGTTTAGCGCCTTTCTATCTTAGACTGTGCCACTTACGAACAACTACAGTCAAGAGCTGACCTTTTGCTTAGCGGCACGTCTTCGCTGGTAGAGTGGTAGCCACGGCTGAACCTCCCATCAGGTTAAATTCAGACTAACTAGATAAAGTAGTTTCTTAATTTAAGGATTTAATGGACGAAGTTTGCTTGGAATATGTGTGGAACATAGTCTTTTTGTGGCAAACACTATGTTTGAGCACAAGGGGATTCATGTGTATACAAGGGAAGAAGGGAATGCTAGAAGTATGATTGATTTTGTAATTGTGGACGAAAAACTGAAGAAGAAAGTTCTAGATGCTCGAGTATACCGCGGGGTCGACATCGATACTGACCACTACCTGGTCGTTGCCCGAATCGGTGGTCTTTTTAATCGGTGGCGCCATAGAAAGAAGGAAACCTCGAGCATTCTTGAACGAATAAAAGTGGAGAGATTGCAAGAAGAGGATGTTAGAGAAGAATATCTGAAAAATTTGAGTGGGCGATTCAAGAGTGAAGACGAAGGAAATGAGATTGAAAGTTTATGGAATAAATTTAAAGATGGAGTGGTTGGTGCTGCTATTGATGTATGTGGCGTGTCTAAAAGGAGGAAAGGTAAGAAAGAGAAGAATTTGTGGATGGACAAAAATGTTCAAGCAGCTGTGTGTGAAAAGAAGAAAGCTTGGTCCGATTGGTTGGCTACAAAAGCGAACCAACGAATGCAAAAGGCAACGAATGATGACGTAAAAAAGGCAAGAATGGAATACAAAAGGGTGAAAGTAATCGTGAAAGAAGCTGTAAGAAAGAAAAAAGAAGAATACAGTGATATGTATGATAGGAGACTTTCTGATGATTTTCAGTCAAACAAAAAGTTTTTCTGGAAATCAATACAATTTGCCCGAGGGAGATCTACTTCCTCGGAGCTTTGTAAAATCAGAAGTTTAGATGGAAGTTTAATAAAAGGAGAAGAATGGATATTGAAGAGATGGAAGGATCATTTTGAAAGTTTGTTTGAAAGAAATGAAGCAGAGGTAAATATGGCCTCTGCGGATAGCAATGAATGTAAGACAAGTGATAGCGAGATTAGTATGGATGACATCATGAAAGCGATAAAAGGTATGAAATCAGGTAAGGCTGCTGGGTATGACAGAGTGTCAGTCGAGATGCTGAAGGCTGGCCGCGGGATTGTGGTAGCTCAGCTGTACTGCCTTTTCAATATATGCTGGGAGAAAGGTCAAGTCCCAAGAGATTGGAGCAAGGCCGTAATTGTCCCTCTATATAAAGGAAAAGGGTCACAGCAGGAGTGCAAAAATTACCGCGGTATCAGCCTTCTTAGTGTCGTCGGCAAATTGTATGCAAAGATATTAATTGAAAGGGTGATTAATGAAACTGATGGGAAAATATGGGACGTGCAAGCGGGATTTAGAAGAGGAATGGGATGTACGGATCAGGTCTTTTCTTTACGGTGCATAACTGAAAAATGTTTGGCTAAACACCAAAAAGTTTATTGCGCGTTCGTAGATTTAGAAAAGGCCTATGATCGAGTGGTGAGGAATGAGCTGTGGTCAACGTTATCTACGTATGGGGTGAGCGGTTGTCTGATCCAAGCATTGAAGTCTCTCTATGAGGGTTCTAGTGCCTGTGTCAGAATAAACGGAGCGTACACGGAGTGGTTTCCTGTCGAAAGAGGTGTTCGACAGGGATGTGTTGCGTCACCATGGCTGTTCAACCTTTTCATGGATAAATGTTTGACAGATTTAAAAGAAAGTATGTATGGGTTAAGAATGAATGAATTACTCATCAAATGTTTACTCTACGCTGATGATCAAGTAATACTTGCGTCATCCGCTAACGAGCTTCAGGAGATGCTAAATATTATGAATGAAGCTTTGAAAGGGAAAGGAATGAAAGTGAATGTAAACAAAACGAAAGTTATGCTTTTTGAACGAGATGAATCTATGATGAATGGCAATATTTTGATAGATGGGGAACAAGTGGAAGAGGTGAAAGAATTTGTATACTTGGGATCTAAATTTACAAAAGATGGAACATGTGAAAGTGATATCGAAAGGAGAGTGAATGCAGGGAATATGGTAAATGGTGCTCTGCATGCTTTTATGAATAGCCAGATGGTGTCTCAAAGGGCTAGACTGGCAGTGCATGCTGGAGTGTTGGTGCCAACACTTATGTATGGTAGTGAAAGTTGGGTATGGCAGAAGAATCACAAAAGTAAAATAAATGCGGTAGAGATGAGAGCGTTGAGAAGCATGAGTGGATTAAAACTGAGTGACAGAGTAAGAAATAGTGTGATAAGAGAACGTTGTGGTATAAAAGAAGACGTAGTGACTAAAATTGAGAAAGGTATGCTTAGATGGTTTGGGCATGTAGAGAGAATGAATGAAAGGAGACTGACAAAAAGGATTTATGAGTCAAGAGTGAATGCGAAAGTTGGAAGGGGAAGACCGAGGCGAACGTTCCTGGACCAAATCCAGGACATTTTAAATAACGGCCAGGTCAAGAGTACTCTAAACCGACGAACTTGTATGAAAGATTTAATGAGATTGAAAGAAGCGAAGGAGATATGCAAGGATCGTGGCAAGTGGAAGGATGTTGTCTCTGCCTACCCCTATGGGAATAAGGCGTGATGCTATGTATGTATGTATGTATGTAATTTAAGGACCTTTACTATTGATAGGAATACTCGCACCATTACCGTAACGAGGTTGTAATAAATTTCTTACATATAAAGTATTGGGAGTAAGTTTGAATTAAAAAGTCTTTGTCACTTGAAATCGGCGGTGGCCCATTTACCAGATTCCAAGTGGTGATTGAGAGGTTCTTCACAAATGCTACGGTCACAATGACCTATTGACCTTTAATCTCGTACTAATAGCTTAAAGTGCTTCGCTATTCGCTGGCTTCCGCGTCAGGTTTTTGCAATAAGTCTGACCTAATTTGTTTTATAGAAATAAAATCAGAATTTATAGTAGAATTATTCTTTATTCTAGCAGCTCTATTGAACAATCAAGTCTGTCCGTTGATAATGAATCAATCACCGGTTGAGAAAGTAAAAAAATAAAAAAAATGTAATAATGTTGGCCTTTGTCAGCTCATTCTTTAAGTTTATGTTATCTTCTACTTCTATATAGCAAGAGATATATCCTATATCGCAGAAATGATTGATTAGAATAGACTATCTGTTCCGCATCTCCAGATCCTGTATCAACACGGAGTAATCCGTACCTATCTATGTAAATTGCGAAAATCTGCTAAATTTCAAGTAAATCCTGGATAGTTTTGATCGCAATGGGTTTTAGGCGCTTCGATTGGATTGGAGTTACAAGATCTACAGTGACTCCAAATTCCAACAATTAAGTATTTTTCTATTTGTCTCGGGTTTTATTTTTAGTTGATATATCACGCAATAACCGCTGCACAGATTTGGCTAGAATTTGGTAAACAGATATTTATTATACAGGTAAATAGCCTGCCTTAATAACTGTTCTGATCATAAGTCGTACAGGTCACCCAGGGTTCGGGCTTCGAGGCAATGCCTCCTTAACCGGGCATCTTAGGCATTAATTTGATTTGACTGGTGCTCACCAGGTATGCCAGCTGGCTATATAAGTCAGTCCAGTGTGCTGTCCAATCTAGGTGTCGATATTGCTGTCGCATCAGCTTTACTGTTATCATTACCTACTTCTGGAGGGACAATAGGATTTCTGGGAAAGCCTGGTATGTGCTATTCTTGGCTGATAGCTGGTATGTGAGGCGGAACATGCTCCTCGCCAACTTCCGGACGATCACTTCCTGGGTAGGCGACCATGTTTTACGGCAAACGACGTCATATTCTGAAGTACTATAGAGCTTCTACTGTCATCCTTAGGCACTTATTCTTCGTGATTAGCAACCTGCTCTTGCTGTACAGGTTGATCACGGATTCTTCTAAGCAAGACTGAGGACAGAGCCTGACAAGACTGAGGTACAAGTGACACTATAGAAGCAGTATTTTATTGAACATAGTCGCAGATGAATTCGCAGTTAAAAGTTAACAGAAAAATGTGTTACAGGCATAGAATATGAGTATTACTGTAACAGGTGATGGTGCTGAGATAAGACATGTTATCCCGCTCAACTACAGCTGATAGATGCAATTTATCAAATTTAGAGATAGTAATGTTACTACTTCAGTCATCCGTGAGTGTTCATAACATATAACAGAAAAGTGAGTTTATTATATTTGCATATTAATATTTATTCAGTCCACGGAAAGATTTCCGGGTCACATTTAGATCATTCATTTTTTCCTACATTAGTGAACGTTAAATAACGTATTCTTCGATATATAAAACGCTGTATCTTGAATTACTTCAGGTATTATAGACACTACAGGACTCCTTACTCATAGGAGATACCTTACCTTACTCGGGTTTTTTAATACAGCATCCCCCGACGTGGTGATCGGAGACCTTTTTTATCTTTATTATATATTACATTGCATATTGTTTCTCTTGTCTATTACTTTCTATTACATTGCATATTGTTTCTCTTATCTATTATATTCTATTACATTGTATATTGTATTCTTATCTTGATTATAATTAGATTTTTAATTTCTTGTATTACTTTGTTATTACATTTTATGCTTATTCTAATTTTCATTTTGCTTATTAAATCCATATTGTCTTTGTTTTTATTTTATAACATTGTATACCTTATATCCTATTTTTATTTCTATTTGCTTGTTGCTTTTTATTTTTTTGTTGGCCGTTTTATATATTACAAGTAAACATTAGGGTATTTATTTGTTTGGATCCATCTGGTTGTCATTTCGTTTTAGTCTGTCTGTCGTGTTGTCGCATTTCTTTTATTAGTTTGCTGGACCTTACTCGGGTTGGAAGGCGGAGTACACAAGTGCACTCTCTATTTCTTCACTATTAATACCCTCAATAGTCCGATATGACACCAATCCGACGGCTTAACGTGGTCTTCGAGACACGGGGGTGGAGCACGCCGATAGCTACACAACACAGAGATAATGTCTCCCAGGACATCATGTCTGTAGCCGTGCAAACCGACCACTAGACCATTAATATGCCGAGGACCCCTGTACCCAGCTGTGGGACGTTAAAGAGCTGTTACTTACTTTACTATACACATTATAATACGTTTAAATCTAATCCACATCGCTGCATCAAACTCTTTTAGTCTTACGATGAACAAAATATGTCGCCATAGTACCCATGCAAGCCCGGGACAAGTCGACATGAGATATTTGGTTACTGTGAGAAAATATGATTACAATATTACTTTTGAAGGATGAACCTCCTCGAATGGGCGGTGCTTTATATGTCGAAGCTGATCACCGTCCAAGTGACTGTGAACGAGGGCACTCTGCAGGGTGACGTGGTGCTCAACCCGTACGGCAGCCCTTACTTCAGCTTCAAGGGCATACCGTACGCTGAACCACCGGTTGGAGATCTCAGGTTCCAGGTAATGCTGCTTTGTTTAAAAGATCGAGTATCCTTACATCATTTTATACTACAGATTATCTCATAACTGTGATCTGATCTAATGATGATACAGTATTATAATTTGGAAACTAACCTAGAAAAAGGGAATCTAGTATTGATTTCTCTTATTGGTTTCTAAAGCATCGTACCGAAACGCAGATATTATTTAGTGGCTCGATTTCGCTGATGATGTGGTGCCTAACCATTCCTGAAATGTTTAATCTAGTCTAAACCACAACAATTTGGAAACTGCTATATGAGATCGTTGATTTGCACATAATTATTTAATGCTTTACTTCATTTTGCTATTTTACTTTGCCATAACCATTTTACCATGACAAGAAACACAACTTTCCGTAAACGTAGAACATGTTTTGATCTGTTTAAATATAATGTAAATTTTAAGCAGTTTGCTCTGAAAAATTTGTGATTCTGACATCAATATAAAACTAGAAAATTGCAATTATATTTTCTTGATTTTAGGCTCCAGTACCTAAAAAGCCATGGGACGGTATTCGTAGCGCTAAAGAGCATGGCCCAATATGTTATCAAAATGCTGCATTTTCTAACTTTTCCGGTCCGATAGGAAGTGAGGACTGCTTATATCTCAACGTATACACTCCCAGTATCGCTCCAACAAATCTGTTACCCGTAATGGTCTGGATACACGGTGGAGCATTCATATCAGGTAGTGGTAATGATGACACATATAGCCCAGAATTTCTCATAAGAAAGGAAGTGGTATTAGTCACATTTAACTACAGATTAGAAATATTAGGTTTCCTCTCCCTCGGCACTGAAGACATCCCTGGAAACGCAGCTATGAAAGACCAAGTAGCTGCAATGCGTTGGGTAAAAGAAAATATAAAGAAGTTCGGTGGTGATCCGGACAATATTACAATATTTGGGGAAAGTGCCGGAGGTGCAAGTGTTGCTTATCAATTAGTTTCCCCGATGAGCAAAGGTCTCTTCAATAGAGCTATAAGCCAAAGCGGTACATTGGCATGTTGGTGGGCATATACCATAAATCCACGAGATACGGCTTTAGCTCTTGCAAAAGAGTTGGGTTGTTATTCTAACGACGATAAAGAAGTAAGCGATTGCCTGAAATCCCAACCAGCTGAAAAACTCATTGCGAAAAAAATGAAAATCACATATGGCGAGTCAGTTAGGTTAGTTAAGTCTGTAGACTTTAGTATTGTTTCTGAAATGCAATTCGGTGATAACGAAATATTTTTCAATGGTAATCCATATGAAGTACTACGCGATGGTATTCACGAGGGTGTTGAAATCATAAATGGTTACACTCAAGACGAGGGAGTCATATTTTTCATGACTGAAAACAGAACTGAAAAAATCTTCACGGAGGCGAACAAGTTCATAGATTTCTTTGTTCCTGAACCCTACACTATAAACAGCACGGTACCTACGCAAATAGAAATTGGAAGAAAGTTCAGAGAACACTATATTCATGACAGAATTGCGTCTAAAGATACTTTAGATGACTTGTTGCAATACTTCACAATGGAACTATTTCAGTATGGCTCGATATCAATGCAAAAAATGATAGCCAAGACTAACAAAAATAAAAATTATTTATACAAATTCACCTGTACATCGGAGTTGAACTATTTCACAGAGATGGCAGGTTTGGGAGACCTTTTCGATTACAGGCCAACGGTGGCACATGCTGACGACCTTGCATACTTATTTCCGACTAATCTTAGCGAAGACATTGACATGCAATCGACCCCTTTCAAAATGATTGAACAAGTGACTACATTGTGGACAAATTTCGCAAAATACGGGTAAGTATTTGAGATGAACTAGATAAAAACTAGTGTTAAATTCTTTATCTGTTTGTCTGTTGTTGTGTGTACAGTTATTGTTAGCTTTTCGAAGACGGTTTGTCATTTATGCTAAATGCAATGGTACGAGGGTTACTCGTTGAAGACAAATCTGTCCAACTAGATAACATCTATGAAGTTGATGACCTTCTTTACTGTGTACACGTTAATACTTGTCTGGTAAAAGCTCAATCGCTTGTATATTATCCCAAGTTCGAACCCGATGAATTTACAAAATAGGATTTCCCATAGTTGTTGAGTCAGGAGTCTGAAAAGCAGATTGCGGAAGCTGAAACACTTTATCAAGTGTCTTATAATTTTCCTTTCAGTGACCCAACACCCAATGACAACCTGGGTATAAAATGGTTGCCCTATACAATAGAAAACCAGGACTACTTGGACATAGGAGAAAAACTGGTGCCGGGTACCTCCCCTGACAAAGAGGATGTAGAGCTTTGGGAAACCAGCTTCGCAGAATTTCTCCCAGCTCTTGCACCATAATAACTCTGTCATTAAATATTTATATCATTCTTACGTGTTTATTTATTTATATCTATCAGCATCGTGACGTCGTTCGGAAGGTGGTACCTATCTTATCTAATCAGGGATAGCTTCGATAGATTTTTACGAAAGTCAATAGAGTGAATGACAATAAAATGTTAATATGATCTGATATGTAAGCACAATCAAAATGTTTTGTATTCAAGTGAACTCTTTTGAATTGTCTTGTTTGTCCGTTACTAATGGATCTATCATCGGTTCGGTAGTAACCTTTACCATAATATTTACTATTTTGATACTGATTTTTACATATAAATATATTGAATCTATATAAATGATATCGGATTCCAATCCAAGTGTTACTGATAATGAAATATTCTCAAAGCGTATAATAGAAAAAAAGGCTTCCTTCCTCTTTATTGCTATTTTTTGATTATGGAGTGGATCTCGGATATTATTTCTTCTTCTTCTTCTTCTCGTTCCTCTCCAATTACTGGAGGTTGGACATCAGCTTCGAAAAACTGTCTCGATCTCGAGCGAGGTGAAACAGTTTGGCAGCGCTCGTAACACCAGTCCACTCACGAATGTTGCGGAGCCACGATTTTTTGCGGCGGCCAACACCGCGTTTTCCGGCAATCTAGCCCATCATTATCAGTTGCAGGAGGTCATATCTTTGGTGTCTGAGTACATGAAAAAGGTAGGCAACTTTCCTGATTTTGATGGTCTGCAATAGCCTGCGGTTTTGACCAACTCGTTTTAAAACTTCTGCGTTGCTGACTTTTTGGGTCCAAGTTATTGAAAGCATGCGCCGATATGCCCACATTTCGAAAGCCTCCATGCGTTTTCGAGTGTCTTCCTTAATAGTCCAGGCTTCACATCCGTATAGGGGTATGGGCCAAATGTAGCACTGAAGTAGACGAGTGCGTAGGGGTATACTGATATTACGACTGCATAGTATTTTTCTCATTTTATTAAAGGAACTGCGTGAGATTTGTTGTGTAAGGATATTATTTATTAATTCTAATAACTCAAACCATGACAATTTTTATTTTGATGACCACTTTGGCTAAGAAGATGATCCTATTGTTATTGTTATAACATCACTTTTTGATGAACAACTTTGTTTTCTATTTCAAGTATGTTTAGCCGGCTTAACGCCTGTTACAACGGAACATTAGTTTTATAACCTCCTTAAAGTTAGAGTCTTCGACTTCTTCTGAATTATTGAAGGCTGGCATCGCACTGTCTGCATTTAAATGATAGTGCTTTCCAAATTAAGCAAAAACTGTAGCTGGACTTTGATATGCAGGTAGTATATTGTTGTTATCCAAGTCGCACAGGTGTGCACTCTAAAAGTAATTGTCTTTTTTAAACATTCACTCAAGATTCAATTCTAAATTCGACGCAAACGAAGACATAAGCAGACGATAGTATGAAAAATGGCACCAGAAAACATGTATAGGCACTATTACAGTTATAGGTGATGATCGCGGTGAGATAAGAGACGTTATCCCGCTCACCGTCAGCTGATAATTTATCAGATCTCTAGATATAATAATATGTTACTACTTCAGTCTTTGATGACTCTTCATAGTATATAACAGAAAAGTGAGTAGACTTTATTAAATTTTTTATTGTCTGTTATAAACTTTGTAAAGGCAATAATGTGAAAATAATTAATGATTACACAATGCATCACGAAGTCTTTAAACATCTACGTCATTTACTTGTAATTCAGCAGATCTCTTATCTTACATTACTTTTGAAGGATGAACTTCCTCGAATGGGCAGTGTTTTACATATCGAAGCTGATCACTGTCCAAGTGACCGTGAACGAGGGTACGCTGCAGGGCGAAGTGCTGCTGAACCCGTACGGCAGTCCATACTTCAGCTTTAAGGGCATACCGTACGCTGAACCACCAGTTGGAGATCTCCGGTTCCAGGTAAAGTCACTTTACTTATACATGAAGTAGTCTCCATAGTTTTGCATTATCATTAGTCTGTCAGTTGACAACAAATTCATCATTGCCTCTACCAAAAAAAATGTTTGCAAATAGCTTTATTTTATGAGTATTAGTCCCTGCATCATTTCATTGGTTTCTTCCGATGAAAGAATTCTCACGACACTATGTCCAATTACTGCATATTCGTATATTTTTATGCTTAATTTTTCTTCATTATAATAAATTAAAGCACTTCTAAATGTAATATGCTTAAAAAGATAACTGTATCGCATTTTTCTTTTATTAGTTTGAGATAGTTGCTTATAATCTATTTTGTTAGTGCAAAATTTATTATTTTCTTTTACTACCTGTCTTCTTGCAAAGCAGTAATTAACTCGTACGATCATACGTATCAGTGTAAGTGCAATTTATTATCTACAAATTCTAAAATGATATTCTAAAATTCTCAATGACTTCAGGCTCCAGTTCCTAAGAAGCCTTGGGAAGGTGTCCGTAGCGCTACAGAACATGCTCCAATATGTTATCAATATTCTGAAGTCCGTAACGGTACAAGTCCGAAGGGAAGTGAGGACTGCTTATACCTCAACGTATACACTCCCAGTATCGCTCCAACAAATCTGTTACCCGTAATGGTGTGGATACATGGTGGAGCATTCATATCAGGTAGTGGTAATGATGACACATATGGCCCAGAGTTTCTGATGAGAAAGGATGTGGTATTAGTCACCTTTAACTACAGATTAGAAATACTTGGATTCCTTTCTCTCGGCACTGAAGATATTTCTGGCAATGCAGGTATGAAAGACCAAGTTGCTGCAATGCGTTGGGTTAAAGATAATATAAAGAAGTTTGGTGGAGATCCGGAAATTATTACAATATTTGGGGAAAGTGCTGGAGGTATGAGCGTTGGTTTTCAATTAGTCTCCCCGATGAGTAAAGGCCTCTTCAATAAAGCTATAAGTCAAAGCGGTACATTGACATGTTGGATTGCATTTACAACCAATCCTAGAGATAAAGCTTTGGCTCTCGCAAGAGAGTTAGGTTGTTATTCTACTGACGATAAAGAAGTAAGCAATTGTCTCAAATCCTTACCTGTAGAAAACCTTGTCGCAAAACAAATTAAAATTACATATGGCGAGTCAGTTAGATTGGCGAAAGTTGTAAGTTTTGGCATCGTTTCTGAAACACAATTCGGTGATAACGAAATATTTTTCCACGGTGATCCTTATGAAGTTCTACGTGGTGGCATTCACGAAGGTCTCGAGGTTATAAACGGTTTCACTCAAGACGATGGGGTCATATTTTTTGGGTCAGGAGACAGTCCTGAAAAAATCTTGGAAGAAGCGAACAAGTTTATAGATTTCTTCGTTCCAGAACCCTTCACGACAAGCAGCACGCTGGCTACGCAAGTAGAAATTGGAAAAAGGTTCAGAGAATACTACATTCAAGACAGAATAGCGTCTAAAGATACTTTGGATGACTTGTTGCAATACTTTACAATGGAACTATTTCAGTATGGCTCGATAGCTATGCAAAAAATGATAGCCAAGACTAACAAAAATAAAAATTATTTATACAAATTCACCTGTACATCGGAGTTAAACTATTTCACAGAGATGGCAGGTTTGGGAGACCTTTTTGATTACAGGCCGACGGTGGCACATGCTGACGACCTTGCATACCTATTTCCGACTAATCTAACAGAGGATATGGACATGCAATCCACCCCTTTCAAAATGATTGACCAAGTGACTACGCTGTGGACAAATTTTGCAAAATACGGGTAAGTAATATTGGAGTGATACCAGATATAAAGCTATTCATGTGATTGTAATGAAACTTTGCATAGTTATTGGTAGATTTGTGTAATAGTTGGGGACTAGATAGTCGAAAACAATTGAGTTCAATTCAACATTTTTCACAGACGTTAACGTCTGTAATGTATGATCAGTTTTCCTCTGTACATGTTAGAGCTTGACTGTTATCAAACATAGTGGTGAGTTATGACAAAATCTAAGATGGCTATGTGTTTATCTAGTAAAAGGCATAAAACCACTTATCTAAACGTAGCCGCTTGATTGTCCAAAATTTCAGATTCAAATATCAGGAGGGTTATACTATGAGGGTTCTAGTGCTTGTGTTAGAATAATCGGGGCGTATACGAAGTAGTTTCCTGTCGAAAGAGGGGTTCGACAGGGATGTGTTGCGTCACCATGGCTGTTTAACCTATTCATGGATAAGTGTTTGACAGATTTAAAAGAAAGTTTGTATGGGTTAAGAATGAATGAACTACTCATCAAATGTTTACTCTACGCTGATGATCAAGTAATACTTGCGTCTTCCGCTAATGAGCTACAGGAGATGCTAAATATTATGAATGAAGCTTTGAAAGGGAAAGGAATGAAAGTGAATGTCAACAAAACTAAAGTTACGCTTTTTGAAAGAGATGAATCTATGATGAATGGCAATATTTTGATAGATGGGGAACAAATGAAAGAAGTGAAAGAATTTGTATACTTGGGATCTAAATTTACAAAAGATGGAACATGTGCAAGTGATATTGAAAGATGGAACATGTGAAAGTGATATTGAAAGGAGAGTGAATGCAGGGAATATGGTAAATGGTTCTCTGTACGCCTTTATGAATAGCCAGATGGTGTCTCAAAGGGCTAGACTGGCAGTGCATGCTGGAGTGTTGGTGCCAACACTTATGTATGGTAGTGAAAGTTGGGTATGGCAGAAGAATCACAAAAGTAAAATAAATTCGGTAGAGATGAGAGCGTTGAGAAGCATGAGTGAATTAAAACTGAGTGACAGAGTAAGAAATAGTGTGATGATTAACGCTTAGATGATTTGGGCATGTAGAGAGAATGAACGAAAGGAGATTGACAAAAAGGATTTATGAGTCAAGAGTAATTGCGAAATTTAGAAGGGAAAGACCAAGGCAAACGTTCCTGCACCAAATCCAGGACATTTTAAATAGTCATGTCAAGAGTACTCTAACCGACGAACTTGTATGAAAGGTTTAATGAGTATGAAAGAAACGAAGAACGTTGTCTCTGCCTAACCCTATATGAATGAGGCATGATGGTATGTATGTAAATATCAAGAAACCCGGACCTTATGATTGAAGCAAATATAAGCACAATTGACCAAAGAAATTATAATTAATTAATATTTAATTCCTTTCAGTGACCCGACACCCGACGACAGCTTGGGTATAAAATGGCTTCCCTACACCATAGAGAACCAGGACTACTTGGACATAGGCGAAAACCTGGTCCCGGGCACTTCCCTTGATGAAGAAAATGTTGAGCTTTGGGAAAGCAGCTTTGCAGAGTTTCTACCCGCTTATGCACCCTAATGACTTTTATTAAATTCATGTGTAAAATTTACTTGTTTATTTTTATTTATTAATATCTGTCTGTGATGCATTGTGATGTTGAAACATTTATAAAATGTTACTAATCTTATCTAATGAGATATGTATTCGATACTATGCTTCCATTATTTTCATGATGATTTTTATGAAAAGTCAATAAAGCTAGTCTTTAAAACGGCAATTTAATCTTATTTGTTATATAATTTAAATAAATATGTTTAGGGCATATCGCCAAAATAATTATCATGCTCGAAACTAAAAGCCCAGTCTAGTATACTTTCTTTATCATTAAAATGTGATTTACGTAAGAAAAATTTATTCACTCTCACGTAATCTTTCAAGTTTTAGTACGATTTTTCAATTATCTTTTAAACTTCCTGGGAGTTTATTGTAATAACTAGAACTTTTAACAATTTCATCTTTATTTCTTACATTATACGAGGTGCTGTCGCTTTTATCTTGAAAGTCTCAATATTTTTATGTACAACGTGTTTTCGAATATGTATACTCAGTGAACTGTTATTATTTTAACTGGTCTAAGGTTGCTTTCTTAACGACTTTCTTGAATCCATATTATAGATAGAACAAACAGCCATTTTCTGCAGTAAAAATACTGCGTTTATGTCAGCGGCAATACCCAAAAGTATAGTACTTTATAACTTTAACGTAATACTATGACAGTAACTGAAATAAACTAATCAAGCAATTTCTGATGATGATGATGACTGGCAATATTTTTATAGATAGGAAACAAGTGGAAGAGGTGAAAGAATTTGTGTACTTGGGATCTAAATTTACAAAAGATGGAACATGTGAAAGTGATATTCAAAGGAGAGTGAATGCAGGGAATATGGTAAATGGTGCTATGCACGCCTTTATGAATAGCCAGATAGTGTCTCGAAGGGCTCGAACTGGCAGTGCATGCTGGAGTGTTGGCGCCAATACTTATGTATGGCAGAAGAATCACAAAAGTAAAATAAATGCGATAGAGATGAGAGCGTTGAGAAGCATGAGTGGATTAAAACTGAGTGACAGAGTAAGAAATAGTGTGATAAGAGAACGTTTTGGTATAAAAGAAGACGTAGTGACTAAAATTGAGAAAGTTATGCTTAGATGGTTTGGGCATGTAGAGAGAACGAACGGACCTTAAATTCTTTCCAATTGAAAACCTGATTGCGAAAAAAATGAAAATGACATATGGTGAATCGGTTAGATTGGCTAAAGTTGTCGATTTTGGTATCGTTTCTGAAAAGCTATTTGGTGATAATGAAATGTTTTTCAATAGTGATCCATTTGAAGCACTGCACGATGGCATTCACGAAATTCTTGAAGTCATAAATGGTTACACGAAAAACGAAGGAGTCATGTTTTTCGGGACAGGACACAACAACAGCTTTATAGATTTATTCGTTCCTGAACCTTATACTATAAGTAGTATGGTGTCTATGCAAGTAGAAATTGGTAAAAGGTTCAGAGAATACTATATTCAAGACGAAATCGCGTCTAAAGATACTTTAGATGACATATTAAAGTACTCTACAATGGAACTATTTCAGTACGGATCTATATCAATGCAGAAGATAATTGCCAAAAATTAAAAAAAAATTATACAAATTCACGTGCACATCGGAGTTGAACTACTTCACTGAAATGTCAGGATTAGGTGACCTTTTTGATTACAGACCAATGGTGTTACAAGCTGACGACCTAGCATGTCTATTTTCGACTAATCTAACAGAAGACATTGACATGCAATAAACCCCTTTCAAATGTTTGACCAATTGACTAAGTTGTGGACAAATTTTGCTAAATATGGGCAATTATAAAATATAATTTCCCATGATTCAGATCCTCAGTACCAAAGCGAATACTTTCGCAATTGATCAACGAGATCATCAAGTTCCTTTATTTATATTTATTTTCTAATTCCTTTCAGTGACTGTCTGGCTGGGTATAAAATGCCTTCCCTACACCATAGAGAACCAGGACTACTTGGACATAAGAGAAAACCTGTTGCCAGGAACCGCTCCTGACAAAGAATATGTAAAGCTTTGGGAAGGTAGCTACGCAGAGTTTCTATCAACTTTCGCACCATAATTATCCTGTTAGACTTTCACATCTAATCAGAAATAGTTTCGATAATATTCTTTAATAATATCTTTTCACCTTTTTATGAAGGTCAGTAAAATGTTAATTTGATCTTTCATCAACGCACATAAACAAATATTTTCCAGTGTTACTTTTTTTACAATATCTACGTAATACTAGTATAGACATTATATTACATGTAAATCTACTCCACATATTCGACACATCCAGCTAATTTACTCTCAAGCAGAAGCTGGAGTGCTAATATACATCCAAAGGAACATAAATAGGTATTAGAGTAACATATTGCTTAAATTAGAATGAGGCCGTAAACCAAACAAATGCGTAAGATTTTCGCCATGTTTACTCGAGACGTACTATTAAATATTAGATTCCGCAATACGAATTCATGCTCAGCTCGTGAGGGTTCCACATCAGATATTCTTCGAAGCCGCTTTAGCACATACGACATTCATTCACGAGTCTCGTGATATGGTCCTGAAGAAACTTTTGCCGCGTTATTAAAAAATATAAATATCGCATCATCAAATCATTCACCCATTTCAACTGTACAGAAATATGACGAGTTGTTGATTATATATCAGCTGGAGTCAAATAGTTTCCGGAACGCCAGCGCCATCTATCAGTGGCGGCAGCAGCTGGGCAGAGTCAATGAGTAACAGGCTGGCGGCATTCTCGTCAGTTCTCGAGTGACGGTTCACCAAAGCGGTCGACTACTAAAACTGTCGCGTGTTT
Source organism: Elymnias hypermnestra (assembly GCA_015832385.1). Taxonomy (NCBI): domain Eukaryota; kingdom Metazoa; phylum Arthropoda; class Insecta; order Lepidoptera; family Nymphalidae; genus Elymnias; species Elymnias hypermnestra. The sequence continues at coordinate 222,073 of JACTOM010000064.1, read as the reverse complement.
CTAACTATTGCTTTGTTTTATTAATTTGTTTGTGTAATTTGATATCGGGAACATTACGTAATTGGACTTTATAATCTGAGTAAATTAATAAAGTGTTTGGTTACACCAACATTACCCAACGACACTTTGGAGGTTGAATTATGGATCCCACTAATAACGATGTCGGCGCGAACGTATGCTTTCTTCCCCTTCTTTTCCCCCGGATATAATAAAGAATTACGATAACTTTTAAATGACCTTGAAAGTTTCACGACAATATACGAGCTGCACCTTCACACAATAAATTAAATTATTGTGTAGTTGTTTATGAAACCACAAAGCAATTGAAACGGTTGATGCGAGCCATGGGCGTCGCCATATTGGCTTTGGCTGTCGAGTGCCTTTCACTTTACCCCCACAAGTTCGACTATAATGCGATGTGCGATGAGTGCACAGAAATGCATTGAATTAACGAGACTTCTGTATAAATCGTATCGTGAAAGTAAAGAGACTGCCATTATCCCGTATATTTTAGTGAGTCGTTTTTATGAACGTAAGATTTATAGTCTCACAGCCTTCTCGTACGTATATATGCAGACAGACCACTTCATATTATAATATCGTTAACTTATTTACAAAAGCTAACTTTATGCTTCTTTAATGTTCCGTAAAGATGCGGAAAATTTATGAAGGCGGCGTATCTATACAGTTAAATCTACGTGTTTAATCACTTGAAATATGTGATGATTTCCATTTGAAATTATTGCTTCACGTATTACTTTGCAGATACACTTAGTTACAGATTAATTTATCTAGCAAAATTATTTAATATCGATCTAATTGATCTCAGGACTTATTAATGAAGTCGTGTTGAATGTCAATTAGTGTGCTCCCGTCTTGCTTATTCAAACAGAATTCAATTAATACAAACAAGAACAAATTTTGGTTTGGTTGAACGCGAGGCTTTCATGCTTTTTCTTTGTCTTATTTGTAAAATATCGTCTCTACAAATACCGAAGCTTTCTTTTAACACATAAAGCTTTTATATTTATTACGTGACATCATCAATAATATATTCTGGATCTATATTATAGAGATCTTTAAATAAATTGATAAAGCCTTTAGCACGCGATACAGAAGTGAATATTTCAGTAATGTAAGCAAAGATTTCATAATATATTTTATTGGTAAAATGTTAAGTTTTGTGTTTACTGATAGTGATAGATATGTCTATCGTATTCTAAAAACTGAGTAGAGAGAGAGCGAAGCGTCTGTTCGCAATACAGCTAGCACTGTTAACGCTGGGTTAGAGTGAGAGAGGAAGAGCCTGCCTACCGCGTGAGAGAAAGGGAAGCCAGACAGACTGGCGCCGTAACACATAACGTAACGAAGCGGTTTGCCCTTCCATAAATTGTCATTTTAATAATATTGCTTCTTAGTAAACAGGGAACCGTCATTACTTTCACTGCTCTAAGCATATCAGCTACTTCGGGCCCTTTTAATATATCGTGCAAACAGCCCTTTTACAGCAATACAAATAAAGCATCAATATGCGCAGAATATAGAGAATATATATTTGAATACACTCATTCCAGTTTGTGATACTCACCCTGTATATGTATACAGCGTGTGAGCTTGGCGGAAATTACCGCCGGCCATGACGTAGCGTCATTTCCGCAACGCTACGAGCTACGAGCCACGAGCTACGCAACGATTTCGTCGTTATAACGGGAAACAACGTTATTATATAGAAGGTACCACAACGTGTACTCGTGAACATGGACAGAATAAAGTATTTTGAAGCATCACTGGTCCCTGCGAATATAGCCAGATCTACAAAAACAACAGTTGAATAAAAGGATTGAAGTTAGTCTCAGACGATCAGAGAGGCCAATTCTTTCAATGTTTTTAAAAACCTCGTCAAGGTTCACTACCTCTCCCTGTGCACTTAGACGACGACTATATTTATATATAATGATATATATATAAATATATATAGTTTATTATAATATGTATTTTTGGGTTCGTATGTAAATATATATTTATTAGTATGTATCTTTTACATGTATCTGTAAACTACACCTTTTATAAACAACCCACCCATTTCCGTAATAAATTTTGTCTTACCCTAAGGTTGCCTGGCAGAAATCGCTACTTAGCGATAAGGCCGCCTTTTTGTACCCTATTGTTGCGGACGGGAGCAGCGAGCCTAGCAAGTCGCCTGCGGTGACTAATTCTGATTGGTCAACTGCCGGCGACCCCCCTACCGCACCTACCTCAGCACCCGTGATCCCGCTCGCCCGACCGCATGTGGTTATCGGGTNATAATGTTCAATCACTTAATGTTCCCGATATCAATTTACACAAACTTGTTAAGAATAATAGCTAGGAAGGCGACAGTTTCAATAGTCGACCACTCCGGCCGACCGCCGCTCGAGAACTGTCGACAAACGACCCGGACTGCCACTAATTGACTCTGCCCACGCCGATAGATGGCACTAGCGTTCCACATCTGCCCTCCGACATATATATTAATTTATTATAATATGTATTTTTGGGATCGTATGTAAATATATATTTATTAGTATGTATCTGTTTATATACTCATGTATGTTTTATATGTATCTATAAACTACACCTTTTATACATCACCTACCCATTTCCGTAATAAATTTTGTCTAACCCTAAGGTTACCTGGCAGAAATCGCTACTTAGCGATAAGGCCGCCTTTTTGTACCCTATTGTTGCGGACGGGAGTAGCAAGCCTAGAAAGTCGCCGGCGGTGACTAATTCTGATTGGTCAAGTGCCGGCGACCCCCCTACCGCACCTACCTCAGCACCCGCGATTGCCCTTTCTCCCGCTCGCCCGACCGCATGTGGTTATCGGGTGGGAGATTTGTATAAAAGGGCACTCCCATGATTCGATGGGACACATTTCGCCTTAAACTCCTGAGCGGAGTAGATCTTAGTACTAAGCGCGACTTGTGCCCATCGAACCAGAACTCTACGCACCGAATCACGAACAACTGAGCATCCGAACCAGCAAGAACTGAACGACCCAAGCACGAACACGGACGACCGAACCACCGAACCCTGAAGATCGAGGCACGAACACGGACGACCGAACCTCGGAACCCTCAAGTAACAATATTCCTCGTGGAAATAGCATAGATTTTAGTCATTAGATTTTAAAGTTTTTCTCAAGAAACATTGTTTTTTGATAATAGACACCAGGACATGTTCTCTAAAATGTACACACAGAGAAGCTTAATTATTTCCACTGCTTTAAATCTTTAAACCAAATATATTCAACGAGGATTACAAAGAGCAAATAATTTCAGCCATAAAGGCAAGGAGGAAGACATTATAGAACCCTTTGTAAAGGTCGCCATTTGGCCCGCCGTTCCCAGAGATTTGTACACTACTTGGCAAATGAACACACTTATTTGAACAATCCTGCACACAAGGCCATACACATCTTTATAAATGAGCAATTTACTGTTTTATTGCAATAGTTATAGGGGTGAAACTAGTATGTAAGGCTACGAGAAGCTGATGTCTACACTGTAATTGTTAGAGCTTTGTTAACTTGTACGAACTTTAGAGCTTTTTGCAGACAAAGGAGATATAAGAACTATATTGTTTAACTTAAGAAAAGCTTAGGTTATTATTTTAATTTTATATATATATTAACTTAACGAAAGATTATTTGTTAATAAAACATTTTGCTCACTGTCAGTGGTATATGTCTATCGCAGACACAGGAGATATAAGAACTATATTGTTACGAATTCTTTATTTTGTACATAATGTTCGCGCCTGTATTAAAAGTACATAACGCACCGTGGCACGTTGATTCCACAACCTTCTCCAAGTCTTTTCTTTGACACATAACAACATCAAATTTAAAAAATTTATGAAACACAGAGAACAGTCTGTAATTTCAAAGTCTAGTCTAAATGTTTATTTAAATCCCCAAAAATGAGGATGCATTATAAAATATCATCGGTTGATTTAAACATACTCTGAGATAAATTTTCATTGCATATGCATTGGGGGATACGTCTTTACTGGTAGAGTAGTGACTAGCCAAGATCGAAGCCTCCCACCAGTCAAGACATAGCCAAATTAGAAAGTGCAATTTCCACATATAATAGCACACTATGTCCGGATCGAAGCCAGCATAATCATATCTCGCTTTCATTTAAAATTGATACACCTCGTTAAATGAAGATACAAGCCAACAAATATATTATCATCAGTAACGTCGTTATTCAGCCTTCGGGTCAAATAAAGTTTCGTTATATCAGAGCGGCAACGAACCACGACGTCTAATGTAATACGGCAGCCTTCCGAATACATTAGCTTCCACGGACGCATGCCATATGGGACAGGGCTGACCAATATTCGGCTACATTACTTGTACTCATATTAATAATAAACAAACCATGGATATATCAAACACATATTAAAATATAATAAGCAAAATACTATTAGTCATTTCATTTTAATCATATAAATGAAATGGATTAGGTGTTTTAGTTAAAAAGGAATTGTTATAACGTATCAATTTGTCCTACGTATAAGGGTCAATACAAACGAATTGAGTATTTTATGCTGCAGAACAAATTTTAAAAAAATAACAAATTGGCTTAATTATATTCAATACTCTCCTAGAACAATAATTGTTTTTGGGACATAGTTCTCGCCGACATCGTCATTAGTGGAATCCATTATTCAACTTCCAATGTGTGGGCGTCGGTGGGTAATGTTGGTGCAATCAAACACTTTATTAATTAACAATTACTTAATGTTCTCAATATCAAATCACCCAAACCAATTAACAATAATAGTTAGGATCGCGCGATAGTTTCAATAGTCGACCGCTATGGCGGACCGTTACCCGAAAACGATGCCGGCTAGTGATTCATTGACTCTGTTCAGCGCCGACTTATTTCCTGACCGTAGCCTCATCATACTGGAAACGCTGTCCCAAGTGCGCCTTCTACGAGATCAACCCCGGCTTCTAAATATTATGCCTCCATCCAATCTGGAAATGAGAGCATTGAGAAGTATGAGTGGATTAACTGAGTGAGAAAGTAAGAAATAATGCGATAAGAGAATGTTGTGGTTTTTTTTATTGCTGACAGATTAGCGCATGACTGTGATCTCACCTGATGGTAAGTGATGATACAGTCTAAGACGGAAGCGCGCTAATCTGTTAAGAGGCGATATACCCCTTACGGTTTCTACACAGCATCGTACCGGAACACAAATCTCTTTGTTTGGCGGTACGTTTTTGATGGTAGGGTGGTAACTAGCCACGGCCGAAGCCTCCCACCAGTCCAGACTCAGACAAATTAGATCGGGGATCGAACCCGGGACCCGCTAGCAAAGCGAATACTCGCACCACTGCGCCAGCGAGGCCGTCAGCAATAAAAAAAATGTTGTGGTATAAAAGAAGATGTAATGACTAAAATGGAGAAAGATATGCTAAGATGGTTTGGGCACGTAAAGTGAATAAATAAAAGGAGACTGACAAAAAGTATTTATGAGTAAAGAGCGAATGGGAAAGTTCGTATGGGAAGACCAAGGAGAACGTTCCTAGACCAAATCCAGGACTTTTAAAATAAGGGCCTGGTCAAGAGTACTCCAAACCGACGAATTTGTACGAAAGGTTTAATGAGAATGAAAGAAGCGAAGGAGACATGCAAGGATCGTGGCAAGTGAAAGAATCGTGGTCTCTGTCTACCCCTATGGGAACGAGGCGTAATGCTTTGTATGTATGTATACAGCGAAACATCCCAAGGCGACCCTACTTTTGTTCGTAGATATGCAAATCGATCAGTATCATCAACTATCTCATGAATGCGTCTTAGCCATTGGTGATCCCCTGTTTACCTAGCAAATCTTCGGAATAGGGACAATTCTATTTGTGAATGTGGCTTAGACGAAGGCACTATTTTCCATTTCATTTTCAACTACCCTAAAATATCCTATCCTATTTATGACATCATCCCTTACAGAGTTCCTTTTCCCTTAAATGTTCAGTATCTGTTAACCCTTGTATGTAGCCCTTTCTGTAAATATATTTATAAATTCCTTAAATTTAAGCTATAATATATCTGTGTAATGTTTATTTTGTTTGTGTTGTCCCTAATACTTTATTTTTGTATTTTTGGGGTAGCGATTATTAAAAATAAGATATCAACTATTGTAAATAATCAAAATTATAATCTCATAAACCGGACATCCTCCAACGTGCCTGCTTCAATTCACGTGACACTGGCGAAGCGGCGCGTGCTAAATTGTTACATCTGAAAGCCATTAAAAGAAGAAGATAGTTTAAGTCATATCCAGCTTGTGTGGAAGAAATGGGTCAAATGGACCAGATATGCCAAAATATATATGTTTATTTATCGTGCATGTGACATGCAATGTAACGCATTGTTAATGTATGCATTGTGTTGATAAATGTGTTGATATTATGAACGATAAAATAGATATATTTAAGGACGGTCTATTTCAATGTTAAATAATATACGAGTACTAAAAATTACTTTATATATATTATGTTGTATATAAAATAAGTCCAATATTTTTTAGAAGTATTCTCAATTAATAGTGGAAATTTGACTGATTTTTGTGTATTAGTTGTAATGTATTTTAATGTGTATAATATTTTATTTCCGAATAATAAAAAATTGCCCATTTGCACAGTTGATAAGTTAAAAGTTAGCCTCAGCCATGTAAGACTGTATTTTTATAAGAATCAATAAGTTTTAATTTCATTTATTTGAGAACCCAATAGTATTGTTGTCACCCCTGATGAAGTGTATGGAAGACAAGGCGTAGTGTTTTGTGTTTGTCTTCGCCCACGTCGATAGCGTCAACAACAAACTCGAATACGAAGTGAAATAACTCAAACAGTTTTATGAATATACATACATACATACATAGCATCACGCCTCATTCCCATAGGGGTAGGCAGAGACAACATCCTTCCACTTGCCACGATCCTTGCATATCTCCTTCGCTTCTTTCAATCTCATTAAATCTTTCATACAAGTTCGTCGGTTTAGAGTACTCTTGACCTGGCCGTTCAAATTCAAATTCAAATTCAAATTCAAATACTGTTCATTCGTATATTCGCATTTCGACTCATAAATCCTTTTTGTCAGTCTCTTTTCGTTCATTCTTTCTACATGCCCAAACCATCTAAGCATACCTTTCTCATTTTTAATCACTACGTCTTCTTTTATACCACAACATATGAAAGGTATAATGAGAATGAAAGAAGCGAAGGAGATATGCAAGGATCGTGGCAAGTGAAAGGATGTTGTCTCTGCCTACCCCAAAGGGAATGAGGCGTGATGCTATGTATGTAGATTTGGAAATTGAACCTATCGAATACTGCATCATTTGTGCCAGGTACGAGATCCAAATTCGAAGTAATACTTCGCATATTTCGTTATCAAAACCATTTCGCTGTTTTAAAACTTGAATATAAACGAGAGCTGAATTCGATGCGGGTCAAGAGCTGCGGCCCTGTTTCGAGCTGAATTTTAAAGTTATTGTAATAAAATTTTCTAAAGTGTTATAAGAGGTTCAAAGTTTGTACTTTCGTTGCGGCAAAGTCGGCCATGAAACTTCTAAGAGCCCATTCTCTTTAAGATATGAAGTTCACTCATTCTTTTAAATTGTAAATGTTTTTATAGTTTAAAAATATTGTTCGCCGGAAAAGTTTAAGCATAATAGCAAACTAGCGATATCTTCTAAGCAACCTGAGGACAAATTATCATATGCTTTAGGTGTCTATATATACTTTGACAGTCTGTGTCCAAATGACAAATATATAGGAGAGCCCAACTATAATAATTCTGGTGGAGCCTAGCTGTAATATGTACAATAGAGCTTACATGTGATATCTCTGGGAGCGCCCGACTGTAACATCTGAGATAGATCTTATTAGTAATACTTACCTTAAGTAAAACTATTTTACTCAATCGACTACTAGAACATTATATTGCTTATAGCCTGCTCCATCCTGTGCAATATGGATTAAGAAAAGGTCGCAATACTTCTAACGCGAGCGTGTCTCTTTTGAGACACATTTTTGATGCTTCGAAAAAGACTCAAAATGCATTAGAAATATTCTGTGACCTATCTAAGGCTTTTGATTATGTTGAACATAGGACTCTTACACTTAAACTAAGTCATTATGTTATGAGAGATGGGGCTCTTAATTTCTTATCTTCAAAATAAAGTTCAAAAGGTGTTCGTAAACGGTGTTGAGTCGTTATGATCACCTGTAAAAATGGGTGTCCCACAAGGATCAATACTTGGCCCTTTTTTGTTCTTAATATATATAAATGATTTTGCATACCATGTGGAAGACAAATATGATATAGTCATATTTGCTAACGATACTTCTTTGCTATTTAAAATACACATATAGGTAGAAAACTATGACGATGTAAATAGTACTCTGTCACATGTCTCACGTTGGTTTTATGTTAATAATTTAGTATTAAACTCAGCAAAGTGTGTTGAATTCGCTTTGCCAAATGTAAAAGAAGTCTGTAAAAATGTCCATATAGATGATAGCCCATTAAAAAAAGTTATGTCTACAGTCTTCTTAAGAATAACCTTAGACTCTGCGCTTCAGTGGGGTGCCCATATTAAGACTGGCAGGCAAACTTAGTGCAGCTACATTTGCTGGTAGGAAAGTAAGGCTGATGTTGAAACTCCCAAAATGGTGTATTTCGCTTATTTAAATAGAATTATATATTACGGCATACTGATAGGGGGTAAGGTGAACATTGAAACCGTCTTAATATTACTGACGACTCAAAAGTGCTTTTTGAGCCTACTTGAATAAAGAATATTTTGGTTTGATTTGACTTGAAAAATTACAACTGGGCTGTCCGCCCAGTTACAAAATTTGCGGTAGAGTTCGTTTATAATATCTCTGGGAGAGCCAACTGTAACTTAATTTGTGATAGAGCTTACCAGTAAAAAGTAAGTAAGTGTAGGTGTACGTGAGGGGTGTCAGTGATTGTAGTGTGTGTCTATGAATGTGGTTTGTGCCAGTCATGGTGAGCGTTACAATTGATAATTTTCCAATAGATACTCTGTTTCATCGTAGTTTTTAGTAAGTAAGAATTCAGATAATAACTAAAAAAATACATCAGGGCTCTCCATCCGGTTATAACATTTCAAGTAAAGCTCTTCTTTAATAATTCTGGGCGAGCCCAACTGAAACATCTGTGAAAGAGCTCATAAGTAATATATCTGGGATATTAGAACTAACTGTGACTGAGGAAAAGAGGCGGCATAGCCTCTTATGAACTTTGGGTGAAACTATACCGCCTTAGAAAAAGGATGTCGCTGGCAATGGCTAATAATTCAATGTAAGTATAATTCTGCCCGTCCTTTCCATCAACAAATTAAATAATTTGTACGCAATGGACGAATTAACCGTTTGAAATTGTGGGGCGGAGCTCCCTCCGAATTAGTCCTCCACGAGGTGGAACGGGCGCTGGGCGCGGCTCACGCGAGGGATCACGCCACGCCGGGAAATATCAAACCAATTTTTCCTTTGTTACAAAGTGACGAAAGAAATATCACTCACTAAAGTTCACCCGTGACTTTGATCGCATTAGACGTCACTATTAAAGTCTTCAAATCCTTTTTAGTTGCTCCTTGCTCTCTGTCATGGCTTTAGGAATTGCTATTTATTATTTAGGGAGAAAACCGAGGAATAAGGTGTTCATATACTGTATAATTCGCTGGGCATCGCCCGTGAATCTTTATAGACGTCGTTTGTTTGCGGCTGTTGCTTATTCGGCACGATATTAAGATTAGGAGAAGCCATTTTCCTCGTGGTGCGAAAAGGTTATCGCGGCAGTTAGATGTTAAAATTCAGGCCGCTGTAAGACAGGATTAGCACTTAAGCCGACGGAATAGCTTTTAGGTTTTCCTCGGATCTAGTTAAGCATTTAAGGCTATGTCAGCATTTTTTGGAAGTAAAACTTAGAAGTGAAACTTTTTGTCACACATCATACAATTTACGACAATTTTTATTGTAGTCAAAGTTGAAATAACCACAATAATTAAAGTACTTGCTGTTTAGCATGGAATGCAGTTGCTTCTTACTGCAAAGTTGTCATCTCGTTGAAGCAGACAGTATAACAAGGACGGGAAGCTGCAGTAGATACCCCTTCCCTTTGGTTTTGGACTTTACTTACGCCTATTGTCTCCTCCTTGAACAATATTAGTCAGTTTCATCCTGAAGTCTCAGGGCGAATGCGCAAGAGAACCTTTGACATTTCCAATTTAGAGTAAGGGGGATGTCGATGGGGCTTAGTTGGGTTTTTGTCCTGCCAACGAGTTCCATACTCCCTAAGCTCGTGACAGGGATGCGCAAAAGAATTTGCTAGCGAAAAAAACGCAGTACTTGGTATACGCAGTGTATGTCCCCAAAGTATTCGCCGATCCCCTATAAATATGAGGTTTTGGAATCAAATTGTCAATCTAAAGCATACTTTTATCTACCTGAACATGCACACTGTACAAACAAGAGAAACTGGTCACAGTAGGAAGGGTCGAAGGAACAAGACCAAAGGTTCAATATAACGAGACTCGTGCTTCCAACAGCCCTAAAAGAAGACTAGGTTAGAAAGAAATGGAAACAACTATTAAGGCATATGAAAGCACACATGACCCTAAGCAATAAAATATATAGAAATGATAATTTGTAATGTCAAAACAGCGATTAGACGTTTACGTGAGCAACTAAAAAAAAACCAGCCTAATACTGTACTCATTAGTTGTTCACATCAACAAAAACCTGGTCAGGTATTAGTAGTTCTTTAAAAGAAGTGCCAATTTCGTCTGAGTACATAAATGTTTCTGAAGTCGTAAAAGTGTCATAGTAGTTGTACATAAAGACTCACAACTAAATGAAGCACCATTAAATATTGATTAACTAATTCGTACTATGTCGTACAACGTTCAGTTAACAGTTCATTCTGTTTTATTTCACGAGAGCATTCGCAACTCACGAAACATTTATTGCTACACACCCAACCTTCAAAGTTATCCCAATAGGAGTACTCCATTGCAGGATTTCCTAAGGCTTTTACAAAAAAATACACAGGGAAAAGGGGAATGGTGAGGAAGTACGTTGGAAACCGTTCGGAGCAGTAATAAAACGTGGAGGACACCGGGCGCCGCACGTGGGGAATCGATAGCGTGCACAACTGTTGCGCTATAGCGCCATCTCTCTCACTCGCATTACAAATGATACTTAAGAAAGAGATGGAGAAAAGGATCCCGTTTATAACATTGTCCCTTTCTCGCGTTAACAGTTTTTAATACATGCGAGAGAGACGCCAGATGCGGCACCTCTTTGAAACGTCATGAACGAGGTCGCGATGAATAACAATGCGGACTGCGGAGTGATGTCCTTATCGAACCCCACGAGCTTTACAACCGAACCCTACTAAGAGCTATAGGGGATGCCTTTGACCCCCTACTATCGACTGACAATCTCCCAAGACGATCTTTACTCGTAAAAGAATCTTTGTAATATAAGAACACTTCATAACCTGTCCGGAAATATCAAAGCCCTGTGCAGTGGTTTCTAAACTTACAAAAGTCCAGTACAAATTGGGCAATTGTACGTTTTCCATATTCATGTAAGATTTTATTAACATAAATATAATACAGATTACTAAAACGTTAAATCTGTTTTATTGAATGGATATTAGACGTTAAAGAAGGGCACATCGACGCTGGAAAGTAAACACATTTACTAGTTGCACTTTAATTGAGAAAATCAATTTTAAATGTTTGCCTGTCTGTCAATTTAGACGGGACGACCACTATTATTTTGGAAAAAAGACACCCGATATTACATCCATAACACGACTATTTATAATTATAGAACTATTAATTAAAATAATAAATATAAAAGCATTAATGACAATTGCTGACGTCAAAATCTCAGAAAATATTAAAAATGAAATAGTTACAATGATAAAATAAAAGATAGTAAAAGATCTCGTAAACGAAGGAGGATCGATAAGGATCAACGCTCGAACAAGCCAAGAGCTAACAGCGATTTCTCAGTTATTTAGAACTCTATTACTTTCGACTTGAAGTTCATTTTACTATAAACAAAAGATCAGCTTGTCCATTAATACGGACATTAAGCCGTTGTAGATTGAATGAGCCGATGTCGTCAATTACTGAACATCTTTCTGCATTACGAAAGCCATCGATTTTATCTCCTCATGAAAGATTTGCATACGAGATATCATCAAATTATTTTACATTCTCTACAAGTGCCACATTAATTATAAGAGAAAATTTCCTATATTATGTCCTGTTAAATCCAGATCCTTTTACTTATAAGCCAAGAATTACCAAATACCAATTTTAATACAATAAACAAAAACGAACTTGTAATGTTATATTTTAGGGCATTGAAGGTTGAGATACCATTTGTTGAATTAAGTTTAAGCATTTTTAATAAGATACCGCAATCAGTTTTGGATTTATCTCAACAAAAGTTAAGTTAGGTATGGCAGAAGAAGCATAAAAGTAAAATAAATGCGGTAGAGATGTGATTGTTGAGAAGTATGAGTGGATTGAAACAGAGTGACAAAGTAAGAGATAGTGTCAAAAGAGAACGTTGTGGCATAAAAGAAGATGTAGTGACTAAAATTGAGAAAGGTATGCTTAGATGATTTGGGCACGTAGAGAGAACGAATAAAATAGACCGACAAGAAGGAGTTATGAGTCAAGAGTGAATGGGAAAGTTGGCAGGGAACGACTAAGGCGAACGTTCCTGGACCAAATCCATAACATTTTAAACAAAGGTTTGATGAGAATGAAAGAAGCGATGGGGATATACAAGGATCGTGGTCTCTGCCTACCCCTATGGGAATGAAGCTATGTGTGTATGTTTCAAGAAATATGTCAAAAACGTCGTCTTACAAAAGGCATACTATAATGTTGAAGAATATTTAAGCAGTTTCAAACATTGTAATCTGCAAAAACTATAGGAGTTATAGGAGCAGCTGCTGAATTTCTTGTCGTATTATACTGATTGGATTCAACTTTCCAAATCGATGATAGATTTGTTACCAATCGACAGACTATTAACGATTCAAATTTGCTTATTGGAGCTACTTGAATAAAGAATGATTGAGTTGGATTTGATGTTGCGAGCTGATTCTACCAAGGTAACAGAAGCTTAAATAATTAAGAATGAAGGAAGAAGGAAATCTATTAGTAGCTAGTAGAAGTCCTGAGTTCCATTATTATTAGTCTGAATCTAGACTTTGGACATGGCTAGGAACACCCCATCAGCAAAAAAGTACCGCCAATCGAAACATTTGCGGTTCAATATAATGCTATGTAGAAACCATAATAGGTAAATCAGCGCACTTTCGTCAAAATATATATCATCAGGTCAGATAGCAGTCAAGCTCTAACTAGTCAGCTATTAATACCAGTTATAATGATATGAAACGAAACGAATATTATAATAAAAACTTCAAAAAAAAATTCGTGTTTTAACGCTTGTTACCTCATAACTTTCGACTGGGTGAACCGATCTTGATGATTCTTTTTTTATATGAAAGGTGGTGCCAGTCGTAGGGTCCCATTTTTTTAAAATCCAGCTCTGATAATGGCATCCATGAAAAAGCCCGATAAATCTTAAATTAACAGTAAGCATGTGCTCGACATATGGACGAATACCTCAAGATCACTCCAACCGATTTCGATGATTCTTTTTTTATTGGAAAGGTTATACATCAAGGGTTATATGATTATAGCTTGGTTAGGTTTTGATCATGGGGTCCATGACAAGGTAACGGAACTCTTAGGAGCAAAATAACGATACTCGACATAATCGTTTATAAGATCTCCGGATATTTGAGTCACCTGCCGTAACTTCGGTATGGTCAAGTGATTGTCGTTGTCAAATATGATGATAAATGGAACTCCTCAACGGCTTACAGCAAGGGTGCTATTTTTGGCAGAATATATAACTGTCTTTATTCAAATTGAGCTTACGTTACGCTTACGTTTGTTGCTGCATTGCAATATTTGTAAGGTGTATAAAGCGTTGGTAGCCATGGGGGGGGGACTTTTGCGTTTTACCATACAAAGCATTCACTAAAAATCAATATACAGCTATAGGTTGTACCTACATACATAGCTATAGGTGCAAGTAGCGCCGGAGCTGCCAAGTGGACACGCGGGACACACCTACCTTCGCTGACGCCGACTCCGAATATAAGAATACAAAGAAAAGATTACGCAATTATTTTTTACTTTTCAGAGCATATTATATGTAAGAGTTTGTTTCGAAGGCGGTTCTTTTTTTGTTAAAATTTTTATTTATTATACGATACAATGTAAGCTTGTAAGCCAGAAGGGACCGAGTCTGTATAAGATAAACTTAGTCAAGTTTTAATAACTTTTCACGAAAAAGACATTTACTTTTAAATAACTCGATGATACAATTAGCTTGTCTGCTTATAATGCAATATATTTAAGGTTTGGATTATATATATCTCTTTCTCTATAAGTCGTTTCTTTTCATATATAAGTAAACTAGTAATGCTTGATTTCACCAATCTCTGGGTAGTGGAATGTCTACTAAATCGGACTAAAGATTTATTTGTGTTAATATAAAAGTTGTATTTCACTTAGTTTTTAATTACTTCCTCACATATTATTAAATACACGCTTACATTGATAATCTAATCAATATATATCTAACTTCGAAACATCATTTACGTAGAATGTTGACATTAGCAAATTTAAATAATCATTGGTATTGTCGCATTTTAATTTAGTTGATGCGGTAAAAGTTTTCAGTAGGTAGGTAGGCTAGCGGGTCGTAGGTCTACGGATCACAGCACGAGGAGTCTTAAGGGCTCAATCTTCACTGCCCTGTCTAGTTCGTGGTGCAGCTCCCGTCGGCGGCAGGTTCTAGGTAGCACTCGTGGCAGACGTCCGTGCAGCTCCCGTAGAAGATTAGGCGCTCGCTCCGTGTTAGGTCTAGGAGGAGTTGGAGTCGAAAGAACCCCTATATTGGGGTAATCCTTCAGTTTTTTTTTAATAAAACACTATAAACTCACGGTCTATAAAGTTTAACAATTACGTTAATCAGATTAAGCAGCAATGATGGCTTAAGGTTTCACTTTATCGATAATTTGAAATAAAAGTGTGTAGATCGTGCGTGAGCGACGGTGATCGAAAAAGAAAAGGATTCCTCTCTTCGTTCCGTTCCTGTCGGTTACTGCGTAACGTTTATTAAATAAAAATAATAATCTAGATTTAGAGATCAATGAATTTATTTTTTTTGTATATAGTTTTAATCAATATATTTTAATTTTTTTAAATAATAATTAAGTAGTAGTTTGTAATCGTTAAGTTACTTCAAATTAGTTATATGTTGTTACTGCGTAGCTTAACTAAATGGCGCCAGACGTTACAGTATCTTTGGAATATGAGCTAACTCATCAGTCGCAGGCCCAGTTTAAGGGTCGCAATATTTTCAATTCGTTATATCTATTGAATGTTATGTCCGATTTTGATAATTTAAAAACTATTGTATAGGTATTGAAACGGTCTTTTATAATAGGTAAGTATTAATACAGAGGTATGAATAATATGGTTTCATTATTGTAGGCACTTTTATTAACTTTTAAAATGCAAATAAGTCGTTATAAATGCTTAACTACAGTAGTTAGGCAATTGGTATCGCAAAATTTTTTGTAGATATTGATATGTTGTATAATATTGTAGAACATTTTTTTGTTTTATCATCAATAGTTTCCGCAAAACACGTGATGACAGATTTTTTGTGACTAATTTTTTTACACCTTGGATTACATTATTGCATTTTTCTTAAGGACCCCTATTTTTTTTGAGAAATGAATATAACCTATGTCGCTAAGTGAAAATGCAGCTTTCTAATGGTGAAAAAATTTTTGAAATCGGTTCAGCAGTGTTTGTATGAAAACGTTTCAAACATACATACTTACATACAAAGACACAAATGTTTCTCTTTATAATATTAGTTTAAATAACCCTTACTGCGAGATCCTGTAAACTATACACCTGATTAAATTGACATTCAGTATTCATTTCGTGATGCAGACGCTCACTAAGAACGAGTTTTCCTCTATTTCCATGAGATAGGATCACGTAGGCAACAAACAGATACTTCTATACCTGAGAACATATAATTTGGCTTAGATATTCCTTGATAAGAATGCTGAAGAATGTTTCTCCATAATCCCTCGGATTAGTGAACTACGCTATTAACAACGTAGGGAGCAGCTAGTATTATTATAGGTAAAGTGTTTCGTTATGCAATACGTCGCGTCCGACATCATGACATTTAATTTAACTAAGTGACACCGTCAGGGAATTACACACCATTAAATCAATTAAATTATTAGACACACTCACACCTAATGGTTTATATTACTTGTCTGCCATTAATATAATTAATATCGGTGCTTTGGAATAATTAATAATTAATATTATTGTAATTAATCGCCACAAAACGGATTTATATCGTCGTCGTCGTCGTCGTCGCTTCAACCGATGGACGTCCACTGCTGGACATAGGTCTCACGAAATGATGCCCACAAGACCCGATCTTGTGCCGCCTGGCTCCAGCGGCTACCGGCGACCCTCTTTATGTCGTCGGTCCACCTTGTGGGGGGTCTCCCTACACTGCGCCGCCCGGTGCGGGGTCGCCACTCCAGCACCTTCGGGCCCCAACGTCCATCGGTCCGTCGGACTATGTGCCCCGCCCATTGCCACTTCAGGTTCGCGATTCGTAGGGCTATGTCGGTGACTTTGGTTCTGCTACGGATCTCCTCATTTCTGATTTGATCGCGTAGAGAAACTCCGAGCATAGCCCTCTCCATCGCACGCTGAGTGACTCTGAGCTTTCGAATGAGGCCCAAAGTCAGCGACCACGGTTCGGAGCCGTAGGTCATCACTGGCAACACGCACTGTTCGAAGAGCTTTGTCTTCAGGCACTGAGGGATATCGGACGAAAATATCTGACGTAGTTTCCCGAACGCTCCCCAACCGAGCTGGATTCGGCGGTTTACCTCTTTGTCGAAATTGGACCTACCTAGCTGGACTATGTGTCCCAGGTATGTATGGATATATATGGATTTATATGGTACGATATAAACAGGAAACATTTGTATTTTTGTATATATGTTTGTTACGTTTTTATACAAAAACTACTGGACCGATTTCAAATATTTTTTGACCATTAGAAAGCTGCATTTTCACTTAGAAACATAGGGTATATTACTTTCTAAAAAAAATTAGGAATCCCTAATAAAAATGCATTTGTACAACCCAAGGTGTGAAAAACTTGGTCACAAAAAATCTGTTATCGCGTGGACTAGGGAAACTATTGATGATAGAACATATGTTCTACAATATTATAAAACGTATTAATATCTACAAAAAAGTCCTTGATACCATCTGTCCAATTACTGTAGTTATGCCAATACAAATAGTAGTAGTAAGTAGCAGCCCATTAACGTCCCACTGCTGGGCACAGGCCTCCTCACTCCGAGGAGCGAGGGTTTTTAGAGCATAGACCCACCACGCTGCTCCACTGCGGATTGGCAGGCATAGTACACAAGTGCACTCTCTATTCCTTCACTCTCATAGTCCGATGTGACGGGAATCCGACACGACCGGAGAGAGATCAGGCGCAGGACCGACGGCTTAACGTGCTCTCCGAGGCACGGGGGTGGATCACACCGCCAACTTCCCAACTTCGGGCAAATATTGAGATAATCTTGAATAGAAAACTCTATATTGATTTTTGAATTGGCCTGACCCGGGACTCGAACCCAGGACCTCATGTCTGTAGTCGAACATGCTAACCACTAGACCAATGAGGCAGTTCCATACAAATACTTTTTTTTTTAAATTCTTATACTATTGAATGATATTTTGAACCGACTTCAAAAAAAGGAGGAGGTTATCAAATGTCTGTATTTTGTTTTTCATGTTTGTTACCTCATATCTCCCGACTGGGTAGACCGATATTGATGATTTTTTTTAAAATGAAAGGTGGTGCCCGTCATAGGGTCCCATTTTTTTTAAATCCAGTTCTGATGATGGCATCCATGAGAAAACAGGATAAGTGTTAAATTTGCGTAAGCATGTGCACGACAAATGTACGAATAACTCAAGATCACGCCAACCGATTTCGATGATTCTTTTTTTATTGGAAAGGATATACTTCAAGGGTTGTTTTATGATAGTTTGGTTAGGTTCTGATGATGCAATCCATGACAAAGTGACGGAACTCTTCAATTCTTAGGAGCAAATGAACGATACTCAGCAGAATTGTCTATAGGCTATCCAGATTTTTGACTCGCCTACCGTAAGTTCGATAAGGTCAAGTGCTAGTCGTAGTTAAATATGAAGATCAATGGATCTCCTCAACGGCTTACAGTAAGGCTGCGGTTTAAGGCACAAAATATAAGTGTCTGTAATCAAATATTAATGAGCTTACGTTTGTTGCTGCATTGCAACTCGTTTACTTCAGGTGCACTAAAAATGAAAAATAAATAAAAATTTTAACAAAAATAAGAACAGCGTTCAAAACAGACTTACAAACATATGCTGTAAAAAGTAAGAAATAATTGCGTATTATTTTATAGTGTTCTTCGTATTTTTATATTTGGAGTCGGTGTCAGCCGAGGTACCTACATATAGGTGGGAGCTGCCAAGTGGACACGCGGGAACATCTTCCTCGGCTGATACCGACTCCGAATATAACAATACGAATAACACTATAAAAGAATACGCAATTATTTCTTACTTTTTAGAGCATATTAATTTATTTGTAAATCGTTTTGGAGGCGGTTCTTTTTTGTTAAAATTTATATTTATAAGTAAGACCGTTTCAATACCTATAAAATACTTTTTAAATTATTAAACTCGGACATTCCATTCAAAAGTTATAATGAATTTTAAAATGTCAATCTAAAGACAAGACCGACTTACTAGACTTTAGGTATAAGGTATAGATTAGGTATCCACGTGGTTGAAACCACAGGACATTGCTAATTAATAATAAAAATGCGTGTATTTCAATCAATTTTCACTATTTAGTGTATATCACTCCGCAAATAACTCCCTCCACAGTCGAAGTTAGAACAGCAATCATCTATCGGAAGTTAGACATATAACCGTCATATTAATATAATTAAAAGTGCATAATATAAAAATATAGTCATGTAATAGCAATCCAACCAAAAACAGCAACTTCAGACTTTATTACAGATCCTCTGAACCAAAGGCAGACCTGTTATCGACGGACAAATTAATTATTTGTTTCGGCTGTTCCAAAAAACAATGATTATATTTTGTAGTGGTCCGTCTATTCTAGAAAATTCCTCAAAACAATGTTTGCATAAACTACTGTATTCGAGGCAGGGGTGGTTCCTTATTTTATTAGCGGATATCCCCCCTCCCCCCTCATTCGCATGCGCGCTGCTTCTCCCGGAATCTTTTTTTATAGAATAAACCAATAAACTAAGATTCTGTTCATCTGATGTTCAGTGAATTTCTAAGTCAAGCTTAAGAAAAAAAACGTTACGTGGAATATTAAAAATTTATATCTTATAAAATAAAATTCAACCGCCGTTCTAATGTAACCTCTTTAGTGTTTTTGACAATATAAACTATTTTAATGCAACCTTTTGACGTTTGACATAACTGACAGCTATTGTCAAATACGCATATATATTCTGTTTGCGTGTCATGTTTACTTTATAGTTTTAAAGTATTTTTTATGCGTGATTTTAAAAAAATACGTGTGGAAAATATCATACTCTTCCGTTCGAGTAATTTGCGTAAAAAGAGGTACTAAGTTTTTGCTTCACATAGTAGTAATACATAGATATATATCGCTAAGTGGATGTTGTATGTCGCCTGTTGCTTTTGTCGGAATACAAACAAAACTGTTCATATAATAACCCGAAAATAAAACGAAGAATGTTATGATTTATGAAAAATAGTAAACACTTCTTTTATAATTATTCTATTCATTTATAGTGAAGACAGAAATAGTGAAATAATGAATATGGCAGGAAAAACTGGAAAGCGCAGGGTTGAAGATCAATAGGACCAAAACAGAACATCTGTTCTGTGATTTCGGGGATCCATCCAGTTTTTCTTCGATTGTCTTAGATGGTGTTTCCCTTCGAGTCTGCTCAGATTTCCGTTACCTCGGCTCTATCTTCCAAAACGACGGCGGCATTGACCGAGATGTTACTAGCAGGATAAATGCAGGTTGGATGAAGTGGAGGCAGGTCTCGGGAACAATTTGTGATGCCAGAATGCCCCTTAAACTAAAGGGGAAAATTTATAAGACGATCGTAAGACCTGTCATCCTGTATGGATCAGAGTGCTGGGCCACCAAAGGGGAGAATGAAAGGAAATTACATGCAGATGCGAATGTTGAGATGAATGAGTGGATTGACAAAATTAGATAAGATTAAGAGTGACCAAGAAGTTAAAGAGTGGAAGGTTAGCCTGGTATGGACATGTAATGAGAAGGGAGGATAGCCATGTATGCAAGAGGGTCCTAAGTATGATGAAGCGATCAAAAAAAGTGTGGATGAATTGTGTGAAAGGGGATATGTGTATAAAGGCTGTGAATGTAGAATTGACAGCGGATAGAGTAAAGTGGCGAAAGGAAACATACTGTGCCGACCCCACCTAGTGGGATAAGGGCAAGAAAAAAATTATAGTGAAGACAGAACAAAGTCTGTCGAGTCATCTAGTGTGAAATAATGTTAGTTTGCCAGTCACTTTAGCTGTCGTCAGTGTAGGTCTCCATGTTGGCATTAGTATGTCGCGCAAGTGTCGTCCTCAAATTTAATATTCCTCAAAGGAACGAGAATATGCAGTCGTTGTTTTTACGTGTATAAGGCAC
The DNA here is from genome assembly GCA_015832385.1 of Elymnias hypermnestra. Lineage (NCBI taxonomy): Eukaryota > Metazoa > Arthropoda > Insecta > Lepidoptera > Nymphalidae > Elymnias > Elymnias hypermnestra. Next base: position 201,069 of record JACTOM010000064.1, on the reverse strand, counting down.
AAGCTCACATGACGGCAGTATTCTATTTGCCCTAAATTGTTTCTGTATCCCTGGGATAATCATTTACGTCCAGGAGGTTTAGGCTCACCAGCAACGACCGGCATAGTATGTACAATGGCCGCCATCGCAGCAAAAGGCACTTGAGAGGGAACGGGAGTTTACTCCTGATGCTCCATCGCTGAGGTTTGGGCAGCAGAAGTGGCATCTTTGCGGTGCCTCCCCTCATTGCCTTAAACTTTAATACGGCTTCATCCAAGATACCATATTGGATTGCGTAACCTTGCCGCTGGTGTCCCACTGTAAGATGACTTGAGACCGCCAAGTTTTAGTGGGTATTTTGTCTCATCATTGAGTCAAACTCCCGACTCTTTGGTTGGAGTTAGTAAAAGCATTTCCCAACGGAAAAAATAACCTCACCAGCAATTCCAGAATAACCAGTAAAACATAATGGGAACCTTCGTCATCCGCGAATGTTGAGCCAGAAGGTCGTTGAGGTATTCCTTTTTGGCCTATCGAATGAAGGTGGCTTAGACTCCATACAGGAGAAGGAATTGTATAGGCCTCCGTTTTCTGTTTCCTACTCCCCACTTTATGGCTGGAGTATTTCGACGGCATTCATTCTTACCCTTTGTCGTGCCTCCTTTAGCCAAGACGATAGTCTCGCAAAATTAAGCAAACGCTCTCCAGACCTGTTTAATAACGAGTAATGCATGTATAATTGAGGTCTGTGCCGATCACCAATTGTGGTGTGGAGGATGGTGGGGATGGAATTGTGGGGAAAATTCACGAAATTGAAATTTCTAATTTGTCTAAGTCTGGATTGGTGGGAGGATTCGTGGCTAATTACTACCCTACCACCAAAAACGTAGCTCTAACCAAAAAAATTGCTTTCTGGTACGTAGCTGTGTCGAAACCATATTTTAAGACGCAATCATTTTTGGTTTACGTTTGACAAATGGCATATTATATTGGAGATTACTTACATTTAACCTCACACCTCAGTTCTCTCGCCTCCGTGAATCCTCAGTCATCCTTGGTGCCTCATTCGGGGATGAAGACCGTTCCGATGGGTTTTAGTAGGTATGATCAAGGTTTGTTTAGACCTCGCTTAAGCCTATATTTTAGACTATACAAAACAAAATCGAAAGCTTTCCCGACTAACGCGGTTTGTTTAATTTTAGCCGGTTCTTTAGAGTTTTCGGCTTTAGCCCATTTCGCTAATGCCATGGAAATTAGCCCTCGGCCAGATGAATATGGAGCTGCTAGTCAGTTTTTATTTACTTTCTCTAACTTGTTTCGTGGGGTTTGTCTTGAAAAGAAAGTTAGGGATTAATAGCCGTCTATCTGTTCCCTGACATGCCCCCCGCGTTGTTCCCGTATGAAGGGAATTCCAGATTTTCAAAACTATACGATTAACTTTTAGTAATGTGACTCTTTTCTCAATATTATTCCCAAATGCCAGAAACCAACTAGTAATTTGTTAGATAAAACGCCTGATTTGTACTGAACTACTTTTTTTTATTGCTGACAGTTTAGAGCTTGACTTTGATCTCATTTGATGGTGAAATGATGGTAGAGTCTAAGATGGAAGTGCGATAATCTGGTAAGAGACGATATACCTCTTATGGTTGCTTATTGCTGGTAGCGTGGTAACTAGCCACGGTCGAAGCCTCGCACCAAACCAGACTCAGACAAATTAGATATTACAATTTTCTACATTCGCCCTACCGGGGAACTAACCCGGGGCATCTGCTAGCAAAGCGAATACTCGCACCACTGTGCCAACGAGGCCGTCAAAAACCGACTACACCGTTATGTTATGTAAAAGAAGGCATTAACTGCTTCTTCAACGCACTAATTTATAATTATACCTTAATTCTAAATCATCCTCATATTATTCAGCATTATACATCTACTTAGTGATGATGATGAATGATTCTTCTGTTCGGAATCGTGCTTAAACTGAGAACAAGTCCTCAATTCAGAATTATACTTCAGCTCAGAATCATTCTTCACTTGAGAATCATATTTTAATTGATGGTGATTCTGCAATTCAGAATTAGAACAAAATTCAGAATTAAACTTCAACTCCAAATCGTTCTTCACTTGAAAATCATACTACAACTCAACATCATACCTCAATTCAGAATTATACTTGAACTCAGAATATGTTTTTAGTTCAGAATCATACTTCAATTCAGAATACTTTAATTTATATTCATAATTCACTTTGGAATCATTCTTCTATTCAGGATAATACTTCAATTCAGGAGCATCAAGTCTAAAATTAATTTAGGTTCCAGCTCTGCGTCGGGCATACATAATTGTAATTCAGGCAGGCAGCCTCACTAAACCTACAATTTACGAGGGACATCGTAGACATTTTAATCAATTGTTTCAAAGTTTATGCTCCATTGTTTCAAGTTCATTTGCATATTATTACACTCGCCCAAATATATTTCACTGGCTCAACCCGACCACGTCTGATATTAAGTCTGGTGTTATTACTCGTTCTCTCGTATTAGCTTTATAATAACTTTATATTACTTTTTTATTAAACCTATAAATACTTAAAAACATTTTACAATTCCTAATACAGTAAAGCAAAATACACAATTTAAAAACGAGAAATGAAAACAAACTTGCAACAATCAATCAGGAAAGTCTCTTTTTATTAAGACATACTGCCCTTTCTTTAATACATGTAACATAATGATGTCCTAGCCCTTTCTTTAAACAGAATTATGCCCCATGCTCTCTGGATCCGCAGGTTTCCTTACGATGCTTTCTTTTACTGAAAAGTACAATGATATGTTGAAGCCCTTGTGAAACATGAGTAATGCCCCAGCCCTTTATAAAACACGAGTTATGCCCCAGCTCTCATGAAAAATGAGTCGTGCCCCAGCCCTCATGAAAAATGAGTTATGCCCCAGCACTTTATGTAACACGAGTTGTGCCCCAGCTCTCATGAAAAATGAGTTATGCCCCAGCCCTTTATATAACACGAGTTATGCCCCAGCTCTTATGAAAAATGAGTTATGCCCCAGCCCTCATGAAAAATGAGTTATGCCCCAGGCCTTTATAAAACACGAGTTATGCCCCAGCTCTCATGAAAAATGAGTCGTGCCCCAGCCCTCATGAAAAATGAGTTATGCCCCAGCACTTTATGTAACACGAGTTGTGCCCCAGCTCTCATGAAAAATGAGTTATGCCCCAGCCCTTTATATACCACGAGTTATGCCCCAGCTCTTATGAAAAATGAGTTGTGCCCCAGCCCTCATGAAAAATGAGTTATGCCCCAGCCCTTTATAAACGACGAGTTATGCCCCAGCTCTCATGAAACATGAGTTATGCCTCAGCCCTTTATAAAACACGAGTTATGCCCCAGCTCTCATGAAAAATGAGTTGTGCCCCAGCCCTCATGAAAAATGAGTTATGCCCCAGCCCTTTATATAACACGAGTTATGCCCCAGCACTTTATGTAACACGAGTTGTGCCCCAGCTCTCATGAAAAATAAGTTATGCCCCAGGCCTTTATATAACACGAGTTATGCCCCAGCTCTTATGAAAAATGAGTTATGCCCCAGCCCTCATGAAAAATAAGTTATGCCCCAGGGCTTTACATAACACGAGTTATGCCCCAGCTCTTATGAAAAATGAGTTATGCCCCAGCCCTCATGGAAAATGAGTTATGCTCCAGCCCTTTATATAACACGAGTTATGCCCCAGCTCTCATGAAAAATGAGTTTTGCCCCAGACTTTATGAAACACGATTTATGCCCTAGCCTTTTATTTTCCTACTATGCTTTCGTCTCAATGTTAAATTAAAAAGAACAATTAGGCGAGAAATTTAACAGCCTATTGCGATTTCTCCAAAAGGGAATCTGTGTCTCGCCACTAGGGCATACATGTTAAGCAAGCTTCTAGTAAGCCCTCGTGATATTGCGTCAAAATTATGATAATGAAGCCGTAGTATTACGTCATCGGCTTGCAAAAACCATGTCAAAGTGAAGGCGACATGAATGCCTCATAATGAGAATGTTTACTCGCAGTAGACTGCATTGTGACTGCAACGAAACGGATGGCTTTGTTCCACTCCTACACGTGTCGCTGCGACTGGGGAAAAAATACTTTACTTTTAAATACTGCAACGGCGTTAAATACTGCGAAACGGTGAACAAGCTTTCACCTGTGACTTCGTCTGCGTCTTCAGGAATCTATACCTTTGCATGTGATATAACAAAGTCCTTCACCGCGTCTCTGTTTTTAAAACTACTCGCTGGAACTCAACTCAAAATTATAGAAAAGCTGCTAATTTGAAATTATAAAGGGACATTCCATTACTATTTATATATATAGAGAAGTCAATAAATATTTGTGATCACTAAAATCTAGGAATACTTTCGGCACCAGACGAAGGTTCCTACGGACATCCTGGAGCCACCTTACATGTGCCGAGGAGGGCCATCGAGGGGGTTTTAGTGGGTATAATCCTACATAACCTGGCCTTTCCCCCAACAGGCCGGGTATCTTTAGAAGATTTCCCCCCCGTGAAAAAAAAGGAATACTTTTGTAAATAAAACGACTTTGTGAAATGAAGTGACTTCCGCTATTTATTAGCTTAGATCTTTTAAACTAAACAATGGATTTGAATGTAGTTTTCAGCAATAGATAGAACGATTCATGAGAAAGGTTTATATATATAATACATAGATATTAAAGAATAGAAAAACAGAAAAATTTAACGATTTTTAATATGACGTAAAAAACATATTTTTGTTTTCTTAAATCGCAAAAACTGGCTAAACCTTACGAGATACATCATAGTAATGCACTAGAAAATTGTATATCATAAAAGGATCAATAAAAATAACCCAAATAATATATATTTATCTGTCAAATAACCCACAGTAACCTTTTTCATCTTTCACATGTAACAAAAAAATATGTGTTATTAGCAAGCTACTTTATACAATACAATGCTATTTCTGATCTAATTTAATACATTGAATAAATTGTATATTTCATGTAGATTGAAACTGCTCTAAGGAATATTTCATTAAAATATTATTTTATTCTTTATTGGTGATCAAACAGCGTACAATTTTGACATTTTTTACATTACATTTAACGCTAAAAATAAGGCCATGACAGATTACGTCTATTTACATAAATAAAAATTAACAGAGTAAAAGTAACTTAGTAGTTAGTAATAATAAGGCAAACAACTCTCTCTCTCTCTGTGTGTGTGTGTGTTTGTGTTTGTGTGTGTGTGTGTGAATGAGAGAGAGTGCGTGTATGTATCCGTAACCATGTATGTGTTTTTATCAATGTTTAAACACCCCTAATGAAAAAACTTTATTTTTTTTGTTAAAACTATGAGATATTTTTTTGAGTAAGATCTTTTTTCCCATTAATTCCTTTGATAAATGGAAGAAGTCCAATTTTGGGTATGTGTTATTATAAGTGCGTGCGGTGACAGAATTTTTTTGCATAATTTGTACTTGCCTTTAATTCAATTATTAAGTGCCTGTTTCGTCAGAAAGATGAAGCGTTTAATGAGAAGTCTGAGAGTAGAGGAGAACAATCAACCTTACCGGTCATTATTCCTTGTAGTAACATCATATCACTTACTTCTCTTCTAAGTTTTAAAGAATCTATTTTATAGAACGAACAGGCTTCCTCATAACTAGTAAATTTTTTGAAATCCTTGAATGCCAAATATTTTAAGAATTGTTTCTGAACAGAGAACTGAAGAATTGTTTCTATTATGGAAGATATCAGAGATTTATCAAGCAGAGGCGCAGCGGCAGACTGGCAAAGTTACTTTAACACCCACATTTAAGTTTTCGCAGACACACAAACTAGTATATGTATAAATTGTTATTAAAAATGAGTTAACTCGCTGTTAACCCACTTGACACGTAAAGGTGTACCGCCATGAGTCATTGTGTAATTCCCGTCAAAGCACGACAACGGGTTCAACCACACGCGACTAAATTAAAAGTGTAATTAAATAAGGAAACCTTTCAAGATAAGCTCACGTTCATAACATTTTTAAAAACTTAGCATTAATAGCTTGAATAAGGTTTTTTATATTGCTGACAGGTTAACGTTCAAAAATCTAAAATCATAAAGGGCAATTTTACCCCTTATTGTTATTCTAGACATCTTTGCTGTCAAAGCCACTAGTCCAGGGGAAGACAATTTAGAAAATGCAATGTCCTAAATTCTCCCTAATGGAGATTCAACCAGGGAACTATGCTAGCAAAGCGAACCACTACGCCAGCGAGACCATCAAAGGTATTAAGTAAGTTGCAGCCTTTTTTCCTGTGTTGGGAAGATGCTGGTTTCTTTACGTTTTCAACCGAGAAGCACAATGATGGATTGAAAAGAATAACCAGTTTTTTAAAGATAAACTTCGTTTTCTCTAAAAGGTTTTTTTTATCGTCTGGAAATCCTCTTGGATAATCACAACATCACGGTATAAGGACATTGGGGGTTATGACGAACTTATACCGGCTAAAACCTAATGGTGCTCTAAAATCATTTGATGACGAGGCCATGGGATCGTTAGTGGCACGCTGCCACAGCCCCGTCAGTAACGTTGGCCGTAAAATTAATCCCTGGAGTGGCGTGCCCTGAGCATCCGGCACGTCACGAGCTTCCTCGTTGGATCTCTCAATCGGACAGCAGGCCCCGTACCAGTTGCCCTGAGGTTATCCTACGGCGAAAGGTGGCGGATATGCTCGACGCGATTGCGCCTAATCCGCCTGCGTCATATGGCGCAAGCTGTCACGTTCTCCCTCAATCGCTCCGCCACCTCGGTAATTATGACCCAGTCCTTTCATTTAATACAAATTATGCCCTTGCCTTTTCTCTAGTCTCTTTTTTTACTCGCTGGGTAATGTGTTTACGCACGCCTAGTAAAGTAAAAATCTACTTGACAGTGTGGGACTAGCTGGACAATCAGAATAACCATTAAAACCCAGCGGAGTCCTCTACATCTAATGGGCGGGGGGCCACAAATTCGCCTACGCATTTGACTAAGAGGTCTCCCCAGATGCTTCCAATAGAAGATTTAAGTAAGCTGAACCAGGTGGGCGACCATACGCCTACCGTTCCTCGGCCTCTTCTGGCAAAGAGGGGCATAAGCCACTGCCTCTCTCGCCCTTGAGCTTGTCTCTTTCTGTGAGATGACAGACTCACAAAAAGAGGTGAAAGCCCTCCATGCCAATCTTTCCGCCAACCTATTCTGTTAAACGAATTATTCCCCAGCCCTTTCTGACAAATTAATTATGCCCTAGACGTTTATATAAAACGAATTATGCTCCAGCCCTGTATATGACTAGGGACTGCCTAATTGCTCCTTGGATCGATTCATAGATCGGGCCAATTCAAAACTAAATATCGAGTTTTCTATTAAGATTTTTACAATATTTGCCCAAAGTTGGGGAGTTGGGGGTGTGCACCACCCCCGTGCCTCGGAGAGCACGTTAAGCAGTCGGTCTTGCGCCTGATATCACTCCGCGAGTGTCGGATTGCCGTCACATCCACTATGAGATTGAAGAAATAGAAAGTGCACTTGTGTACTATGCCTGCCTTTCCGCAGTGAAGCAGCTTGATGGGTCTATACTCTAAAACCCTTTCTCCTATGAGTGAGGACGCTTGTGCTCAGCAACGGGCCCCAGCACTTTATCTAAACCGAGTTATGCTGAAATCACACGGCAATACTCCCATCAGTCTTCATTATTCTCCCTCTTTCTTTTGTAACACACATGAAGTTGCGAGGTTTACTTAGTCATTGATAGATGCAGCATCTGGCTTTAACTTCCATAAAATAAGGTCAACAGCATCTCTAATCTATTTAAGCCAGATATAATTTGAAAAGATTCGGACTGCGGTCGCTACACAAACGTGAGCGGACCACAAACGACTTCATCATACGGTACGTGGGTTCGGTTTTGACGGTTGAAACAAGCTTTTTCTCTCAACCCATTTACCGACTTTGCCCTTAAAGCTACATATTTTTTTGCACACATGAAAGAAATTTACTACGAAGCGGTACAGTTTAAACATGAACTTCTCATTTGCCACAATTATAGATAACAATAATGTAACATAGCAGAAAACACACAAGCTTCATTTTAATCATCCACAAGCTTTACTAAAATTATAAATGCGAAAGTACTGAGCCGATTTAAATGAAATTTGGTACACAGATAGTCTAAAGCCTGAGAAAGGACAATAGGCAGCGAATCACTGCAAAGTATTTATATAGTATGTGCCTTATTTGTAAAATAATTGAACAAAATGAACCAAAATGTTACCGAGCACAGCTAATTTGAATATATATAACTATACCACCAATCCTCTTCTACCCGCTTCTTTCATCTTCTAAACACTCCCCTTCTATCAAATGCAACATCTCCACACCAACGCCTCTCCACAGAAAGCAATTAACTTTTTGTGTCAATGTATAAGGTCCCACTGGTGGGCTCAGGTCTTCTCATTCATAGGAAAGAGGATTTTAGAACATAGACCACATAGGCTACACATAGATAACTCTTAGATTGACAAGCCTGTGTCAACTACTAGTTGACATAATGCGAAATATCAGTCTCAATCTGGGCAATCAGAAATATATTCATCTGTTTCTTTTTTAAGTCATAATGTGTATTATCTATTTCGCTTCTCGGTAACTGTCGTAACTAAAAATGCGTAAAGATAACACCAGACAATAGAAAAAATAAATCAGTTTCAAAGTGATCGCTGCTAACGGTGCAGGTGTTACGTCGAAGGTCGTTAAGTTTTTTGTGGTATTTTATAAACTGTGATTATTTGTGTTTTTGATTATATAAGTCAGATGAATAACAATGTTTTCCCTTCTTTAGGTTTTAATTTCTTTCACTATCTCAAAGATAAGCGCAACATGACGCATGACCAGAGTCTTAATTTAAAAAACGTAATAATCATAACATTTGGTAGTGTTTCATTAACATTTAAGTCCCAAGAGCTTTAGTGACATTCGACCGGCGGGGCAATCGATGCAGAAACGTCCGCGCGGGGCGTTAAAAAGGGGTTAAAAAGTGCGGCAAATTACGGAGGCATGTACGTTCTGATGTACGTGCATTTCTAACTCATCTTCTGTTATCTGCTAGGGAAAGCATCAAGCCAGAATGGTCTAATATCTACTTGTCAATTACTGAAAACCGACCGATTTTAACCTTTGTGTTAAAGAGGACTCAAAAATGATGTAATAGATTATTCGATTGTTTTCCCCATATTACCACGACATCGTGAATTCATGGATGACACTGCAAGAAAAATCTCTCTAAGAAATCTATAAAAAAGGTATATAACACTTGTGAAAGTTTCACTTTAATAATGCGGTACATCGTGCGAGGGCGGAGCTTGCACTGCTGTAAACGTGTCAGGGTCACATCTCAACGTACATTACCTCTACTTCATCAGCATAAAACGTGATTATTTGGAAAACTCCACAGGCTTAGACGAAAATTACTTTTATCAAAACACTCGGCATTCATTTTTTTTTCATTTTTTCAACATCAATGGCGAGTACATCACTCATCTACGATTTGCCGACGACGTGGTTATTATAGCAGAGACTCTGGAAGATCTCAATGCAATGCTCGATGACCTCAGCAGAGCTTCTCGACAGGTGGGCCTAAAAATGAACATGGATAAGACAAAAGTTATGTCCAATATCCATGTTCCGCTCCACCCAGTCATCGTCGAGAACTCCGCACTCGAAATTGTATATGAATATACATACCTGGGACACAGAGTCCAACTAGGTAGGTCCAATTTCGACAAAGAGGTAAACCGCCGAATCCAGCTCGGTTGGGTAGCGTTCGGGAAACTACGCCAGATATTTTTGTCCGATATCCCTCAGTGCCTGAAGACGAAGCTCTTCGAACAGTGCGTGTTGTCAGTGATGACCCACGGCTCCGAAACGTGGTCGCTGACAATGGGCCTCATTCGAAAGCTCAGAGTCACTCAGCGTGCGATGGAGAGGGCTATGCTCGGAGTTTCTCTACGCGATCAAATCAGAAATGAGGAGATCAGTAGCAGAACCAAAGTTACCGACATACCCCTACGAATCGCGAACCTGAAGTGGCAATGGGCGGGGCACATAGTCCGACGGACCGAAGGAACGTTGGGGCCCGAAGGTGCTGGAGTGGCGATCACGCATCGGGCGGCGCAGTGTAGGGAGTCCCCCCACAAGTTGGACCGACGACATAAAGAGGGTCGCCGGTAGCCGCTGGAGCTAGGCGGCACAAGACCGGGCCTTGTGGACGTCATTACGTGAGACCTATGTCGAGCAGTGGACATCCATCGGTTGAAGCGACGAAGACGACGACGACGGTATTCATTTAAGGCTCGTTAAATCAAAAATTCTTTACTCAAACATACTATTACGTTGTCAACTCTGTCAATTGAAAAATCTTCTTGAAACGTATAACTCAAATTAGATCTATGCACCATAACGAAAAACAAAATTCTGGTCCTTCGAGCCGGAACAGCATTGTACAGCACTTTTGAATTAACAAATCAAATCATTCCATTATAATATTATTAAAAATTATATTTATTCTGCTATATGTGTATTATCTTATAGATATATGTGTGAATGTTTATTCTATTGTCCATCTGTTTCGATACTAGCATCTTTTTAAAGATTGTCTGAAAAAACTCGCTATTTAGTAATAAGGTCGCCATTTTCCATGTGTTTTTTTATTACTGACGGGTAAGCGCTTGATTATGATTATACCTGAAGGTAAGTGATGATAAAATCCAAGGTGGAAGCGCACTAATCTGGTAAGAGATAATACACCTCTTCTGGTTTCTACACAGCATCGAAACGAAAAACATATCTCTTTGATTGGCGGTACCTCTTTGCTGGTATGGTGGTAATAAGCCAGACCCGGAGCCTCCACCAGTCCTGAGTTAGACAGAACTCGCACCACTGCACCAGCAAGGTCAAAAAAGTTCAACACCCTTATTCTTTGTAAAAATGATGTACCTAATTGGGCAAAACTAATCATAGTGATTCGTGAGAAAACCTGCTTATCCCGAGAATAGTTCTCGGGTACATGTAGACTGCCAACCCTTACTGGAGCAGCGTGATGGGTCTTATTCTAAAACCATCTCTCCTATGGACGCAGCAGTTAAGAGTCTGCTGCAGTATGGCATATAATAGGTAGTCCCATTAACGATATGTCATAAGAGGTAATGTTTATTTGGTAGGGGGTAAGAGGGTTGCCAAACGCAGCCATTTGGCAGCCAATAAAGGCGCACAGTGATTCAAACTGCGACACTGCACTCTGTTACATGACTGGATATATTCAAATTCAAAAACTCTTCGGGTTTTACACAACATATTATACAAAGAACAACTTAGAAGCTAAATTTACGAGGGTTCCTGTGAACCCTGTTCACAGAAGAAGTCTTCCGGCTGTAGCAAATGGAAAGGGTGAAGTTTAAGACTGATAATGTTATTGTCTTCTTCGATATATAGATCTGAAAGTAGCCTATTAACCTCCTAAGAACCTTGACGTCCTTGTGGCATATGGATGCATAGTGATAACTTATACTAATCTAAAAGTTTAACTATTTAATAGTGAAATTGTATTGCTTGAGAAAAGCTTAGGTAATAATATAAGGGAAGTTATTTATTAATTAAATCGTTTATTGGTAAAGTTAAATGCTCACTTGCTCCCATAACAAGTTATCACTTCAAAAGCACCAGAATCGTATCCTGAGTACCGATGTTAGTTCTAAAACAATAAGAGAATTTAGTTAACGAAATGTTATATCGGTTGTAATAACTGCCTCATTGGTCTAGTGGTTAGCATGTTCGACTACAGACATGAGGTCCTGGGTTCGAGTCCCGGGTCGGGCCAATCCAAAAATGGATATTGAGTTTTCTTTTACGACTTTCGCCCGAAGTTGGGAAGTTGGCGGTGTGATCCACCCCCGTGCCTCGGAGAGCAGCGTAGTGGGTCTATGCTCTAAAAACCCTCTCTCATATGAGTGAGGAGGCCTGTGCCCAGCAGTGGGACGTTAATGGGCTGCTACTTACTTACTTACCTATATCGGTTGCGAATTATTTTAAAAATTTGGTAAATAAGTAACACACAGTAAGGTAACTTTACTATTTGGAATAAGTAGGGGGAGCTGTTCCTGATTACATTTTTCAAATTGAATAAGTATTTTTTCAAATTAGCGCCTCCGACTTAATAAATTCTTTAGCTTTAAGATTCTATAGTTATTTTTCATATATTCAGGTAAAAAAAAGCAATTGATATCCAAATAGACTTCACCCCTGACATGTCTGCTTGTCAAAATTACCTACAGCACCCACTTGATGACCACGACCTATGTCGTTGTGTGAGCCCCTTCGTAAGTTCACTCTTGCGAAGACTTGTCGGTTCAGGATGAATGAAAATGCCACCAGATTCTTCACTCTAACGCTCCGCCGTCTACTTGTCACCAGACGAGTATTTAAGTACGAACTGTTGTTTCAGCAGGAATATTGTTTACCGAAATTGGCTATCTATTGTACGATATTTACGACTGACAAACGTGCACTATTGTGACAAGCAAACGACGGTGGTTGTTAATTTATTGGATAAAAACTAGATCCAATGATTGGCGTTTTATTTCTCACCAATCACAGGGATTACATTAATTACACAAACAACTTTATTCTTAGAAATGACAAATATGTATATACGCCATAGCTAACAAATATTCTATATATAAAGTTATAAATATTTATATAGACTCTGAAACAAAATATACTATACAAAAACGTACGATGCTTAACAATATTATTTACGTTGTATTATTTATAAATTAAAGGGAAAAGTCGCGAACACATTGGATCGAAATATGACCATAATACTATAGTGGTATGTACCCGAAAAAGTATTTAAAGCGAGTAAGAGGTAAACCTAACAGCAAATTTACCCACAGACGACCCAGTGAATAAAATATATCCTAATTTCAGCGAGGCTTACGAGATGTCGTCAGCGCCGTTTTAAATAATCCCTTTTTGATCACTCGACAACATGTAAAAAGGTTTTGAGGTTCAATTTCTTATCGAAAAGGGTCATTGTTTAGAGGATATAAATTATCTATAACTGATAAATAAACTCAAAATATTGTATATACAATTTAAAAGGGTTATAATTTATAAATCCACAACAAATGAAGTTGATCTCGGTCGGGAGGTTTCTCCTCTCTCACTCTAACCCAGCGCTAACAGCGCTAGCAATGTTTAGTGTGCGATAGATATATACTGTTGACAGTTAGCATATAATATAAAACTTAACCAATAAAAGATTATATTAATAAATAACCTTACCTTATATTGTGATATTAATATACATGTCAGAGTTCGGCAGTCTGTGGAGCTTTGGCGCCAACTGTTTATCGGCGTGAAACAGAGTCAATAGTGTCAGTCCGACGCAGCGTCTTGGTAGTTCTCGGGCGACGGTCCGCCAGAGCGGTCGACTATTAAAGCTATCGCGTACCTAGCTATTATTAACGAGTTTGTGTAAATTGATATCGGGACCATTAAGTGATTGAACATTATACTCCGAGTTAATTAATAAAGTGTTTGATTGCACCAACATTACTCACCAAAGCCCACAGTATGGAATTATGGATGCCCCTACGTCACTGTGCTTTATGTTTCTTTTTCTCTTATTCTCCGACATACATACAATTTAAATAATACAATTTAAATAATAATTTAAATAATAATTAAGAGCTTTCAACTAGAGCTGCAAAACCGCTTCGACGGCCTTGAGGAATGCGAATCTGTGGATGAGGTTAACAATAGGCTAGTAGAAACTGTTCATATGGTTGGGACTAAGTACTTCAGAGCCCGTAAAAAGAAAACCAAGAGATTCTCTGACTACACTCTCAATCTCATGGAGCAAAGACAGACAATGAGCTTACAGTCAGCAGCGGACGCGTCCGATTACCGGCGTATCAACAGACAGATCTCCAAATCACAAAAACGTGATCTGCGAACCTTCAATACGGAGCGCATCAAAGACGCTATTGAACGCAATAAAGGCTCCAAAGTGTTCGCAAGAGACCTGTCTATTGGTCAGCGCCAGCTTACGCGGCTGAGGACCAGTGATGGCAAGCTCATTGCGTCGAAACCAGAGATTTTGAGCGAGGTCGAGAATTTCTATGGACAGCTATACTCATCGACTGTCAAGCCTATTGACTGTTTGGCTGCAGATCCCAGAGCCAAACTAACCCGACACTACACTGAAGACATCCCGGACGTCAGTCTGTACGAGATTAGTATGGCTCTCAAACAGATGAAGAACAGCAAGGCACCAGGTGATGACGGAATCACAGCAGAACTCCTGAAGGCGGGTGGAAAACCGGTACTCAAAGTCCTTCAGCGAATGTTCAATTCCGTCATCCTCGATGGCACAGTGCCGGAGGCATGGCATAGGAGCGTGGTGGTTCTGTTTTTCAAGAAAGGCGACAAGGCCTTATTGAAGAACTACAGACCTATCGCGCTGTTAAGTCATGTCTACAAACTGTTCTCGAGAGTCATTACGAATCGTCTCGTTCGCAGATTTGACGACTTCCAGCCTCCCGAACAAGCCGGTTTCCGAAAAGGCTTTAGTACCATAGACCACATCTTTACGCTGCGGCAGATTATACAGAAGACCGAAGAGTATAATCGGCCACTTTGCTTAGCGTTCGTGGACTATGAGAAAGCCTTCGATTCGGTGGAAACATGGGCCGTGTTGAGATCTTTACAGAGATGCCGAATTGACTACCGGTACATACACGTGTTGAAGTGCTTGTACGAAAACGCCACCATGTCAGTCCGTATACAGGACCAAAGCACAGCGTCTATCCAACTGCAACGTGGAGTGCGACAGGGAGATGTTATCTCCCCGAAGCTTTTCACTGCGGCGCTGGAAGACCTTTTTAAGCTTTTGGAGTGGAACGGACTGGGCATCAACATCAACGGCGAGTACATCACTCATCTACGGTTTGCCGATGACGTAGTCATTATGGCAGAGACTCTCGAAGATCTCAATACAATGCTCGATGACCTCAGCAGAGTTTCTCAACAGGTGGGCCTGAAAATGAACATGGATAAGACGAAAATTATGTCTAATATCCATGTACCGCCTCACCCAGTCATCGTTGAGAACTCAGCTCTCGAAATTGTTGACGAGTACACATACCTGGGACATATAGTCCAGCTAGGTAGATCCAATTTCGAGAAGGAGGTCAACCGCCGAATCCAACTCGGTTGGGCTGCGTTCGGGAAGTTACGCCAGATATTTTCGTCTGATAACCCTCAGTGCCTGAAGACCAAAGTCTTCGAACAGTGCGTGTTGCCAGTGATGACCTACGGTTCTGAGACATGGTCGCTAACTATGGGCCTCATGCGATGGAGAGGGCTATGCTCGGAGTTTCTCTACGTGATCGAATCAGAAATGAAGAGATCCGTAGTAGAACCAGAGTCACCGACATGGTCCTGCGAATCGCGAACCTAAAGTGGCAATGGGCGGGGCACATAGTCCGAAGGACCGATGGACGTTGGGGACCGAAAGTGCTGGAGTGGCGATCCCGCACCGGATGGCACAGTGTAGGGAGACCCGCGACAAGGTGGACCGATGATATAAAGAGGGTCGCCGGTAGCCGCTGGAGCTAGGCGGCGCAAGATCGGTCCTTGTGGAGGTCAATACGTGAGACCTATGTCCAGCAGTGGACGTCCATCGGTTGAAGCGAGGACGACGACGACGATGAAATAATAATGTCTTCTCGAGATGAAAAATTTCAATGTTCAATAATTCGATATAGATTAGTTTATATTATCCCTTCTGTCGTCCTGAGACGCACGATTTTTTAAAATATAAATTACTAGCAATGCCCCGCGGTTTCATCCGCGTTGATACATATCTCGTGGCAGTGGAAAGTCTACTGAGTCGGACTAAGAAAACGGTACTGTACAATAACGTTGTTTCCCGTTATAACGAGTGACGAAATCGTTGCTCGCTACGGCGTAGCTCGTGGCTCGTAGCTCGTAGCGTTGCGGAAATGACGCTACGTCATGGCCGGCGGTAATTTCCGCCAAGCTCACACGCTGTATACATATACAGGGTGAGTATATCAAACGGGAGTGAGTGTCAAATATAAATATTTATAGCTTCATATTTTGCGGATATTGATGCAATGTCTGTAGTACTGTAAAAGGGCTGTTTGCACATTATATAATAATAGGCCATCAAAATGGCATTTTTAGAGATATAAAGATAACTGCAAAAGGACGCTATACTTTTTCTAATGACCCCAAAAAAGTACGGAACCCCTGCTTCAGCAAATATGCTTGATGCACTGCAGTACCTTGACCCTTACAAAAAAAAGAATGCAGCTCATATAACTTAAGAAATAAAAATAAAATTGCTGTAAATTCTAGTAGACTCAAGGGTAACTGTATACGTTTCTATAACAAGCTCCCAGAAGAAGTTACAAAGATGTCTCTTAATAAATTTAAATCTTTCATTAAAAGGAAGCTAATTTAGAAATCATTCTATAATTTGAAGGAACACTTAGAAGGCAAAAAAGAGTGAGAACGAATTCATTGCTCTAATCGATATAAAATATATTATATATTGTAAGGTACCCTCCTAACTTTAGATTATAAATCGTTCTTTATTGTTATCATCATTCACTTAAATAATATATGGATAAAACGATATTTGACGATTCAAAAGTCCTGCAATAGATTAAGATGAATAAAGATATTTTGGTTTTACTTTGCCAGTCTCATAAGAGTACGGTATGCATCATTATATTGCACTTATATGTTTAAATGCGATAGAGATGAGAGCGTTGAGAAGCATGAGTGGATTAAAACTGAGTGACAGAGTAAGAAATAGTGTGATAAGAGAACGTTCTGGTATAAAAGAAGACGTAGTGACTAAAATTGAGAAAGGTATGCTTAGATGGTTTGGGCATGTAGAGAGAATGAATGAAAGGAGACTGACAAAAGGATTTATGAGTCAAGAGTGAATGGGAAAGTTAGAAGGGGCAGACCAGCACATTTTAAACAAGGGCCAGGTCAAGAGTACTCTAAACCGACGAACTTGTATGAAAGGTTTAATGAGAATGAAAGAAGCGAGGGAAATATGCAAGGATCGTAGCAAGTGGAAGGATATTGTCTCTGCCTACCCCTATGGGAATGAGGCGTGATGCTATGTATGTTAGCACCACAGGTGGCATGTATATATGGATAAACAATATGGTTTGAATAATATCTGTTTAACATCGGTGCTGCAGTGAGCAAATCTACGTGAGATCATGTGGCTCCTATAGCCAGATCCCTTCGTTCACCATCTATATATACTCGCAGGTCATCTTTCAGGTCTTCACTTAGCAAGTGTCCCAGGTATTTAAATTGCTTCAGCATCTGGATCTGTGTGTCATCCAACAGAACTTCCGGAATTTTGTCTGGATCTTTTCCTGGTCTAAATATTATAATCCTCGTCTTGGCGACATATATCAATCCATGAGCAAAACATATTGTTCACAGATTGAAATTTACGCAAACCTTTTGTCGTAGGTCTAAGAATTACCACGTCATCACTATAATTTAATGTAATGCTTTGTCGCAAACAGATTTGTTTTTTATTATTGATTTGGTGAGCGCTTGACTAGTCACGCTTGATGATGAGTGATGATGCAGTCCTAAATGGAAGTACGCTAATCTGGTTAGAGACAATTTACCTCTTACACAGCATCGTACACAAATCTCCTGCTTGGTGATACGTCTTTGCTGGTAGGCTGGTAGTTTCCCACCAGTTCAGATTCAGAGAAATTATAAAGTATAATTTCCTAATTTAGCGTTGCCAGGGATTGAACCCGGGACCTCAGCTAGCAAAGCCGATACTCGCACCACAGAGCTATCAATATAGATAATATAATAGATCCAATACGTATATATCAATCAATTGTCTCACTAAAACTCGAGAACGGTTGCATTGATTTTGGGTTTAAATTATTTGTGAAAGTCCATGGAGGGTTTAAAAGGTGAGTAAATATGGAAAAAATGCTTGGGGTATAGTAAAAGCAACAATATCGCTTTCGCTTAGAAGCTAACTGTCAAACATTTGATGTTCGCGCCATCGTTCAGAAATCAAATTAAATTGAATAAAATGCTTTTGTTTTGGGTTCTTCTCAAACTTTTTAGATACAAAAAAATATCTTTAAAACTCTAAATCTCCTCGTAATTAAAAAACTAACTTCAACTACAACTAGATAAAATATTCTACTCTATCGCACTTTTCAGTTTTACAAACTAGATAATTAATTAGAGAGATTAACGTTGCGAGTGATAATTAACATTCTAACCGCGTAAACTGTGGCAGCCATAATTGCCTATGAAAAATTACTTTCGAGTTACTGATAGAAGAGTAAATTGACAAAAGGTACCATAGACTAACAGATGCACCGCATTGCATACCCGGTAGGGTAAAAAAAAAAGTAAATAAAGGAAAATATATTTACTTATTCGTCTCGTCCTAGCCGAGAAGAAGGCTTCCGCCGTGGCTAGTTACCAGTAATTATAGGCCACGAAAATTTAATTACAGCCCAAGGAGGGGTAACCTAATCTATCTTTTAAAGGTTTCTACACTGTCGATACCAACAAACGATAAAAGATTTAGTACCATCTAAACCTGTATTTTCATTAACCAAAATATGCGATCACAAGCAATTCCTATCCTGACATTAATATAACAAAATTCTTCTTATGTATATATTTTCAATACTTGAACAAGATCTTTAATTGTTTTATTATAATATAAATTCGCGTAATTTATTGTTTCTCATGAAATATATCAATGCTCCACAATATATTTTTATAAACTAAGAGAAAGTAAAAGTAACTTCGAAAATAGCGCCTGATAAATAAATCGTACCAATTTTGACTGAAGACATTTCTGCTTGACATGTTCTTTGCTTCACTATAATTTAATAAAAAATATGTATATTAATAAATAGAAACGAAAAAGTTGTTTTTATTATAATTTGTTTATTTTATGTAATATAGTGTCAATTAAAATTTCGTTACATATCTATGTTTAACAAATATAAATTGTTACCTATAAAAAGTAATATATTATCTGTATGAAATGTATAATTTCACATTTATTCACAGATATTTAAATATGCTAAATTTGAATTTGAAATTCGAACATACACATGATTAGTGACATATCTTTTTCTATTTCGTCTATTAGCCAATGGCCATAATTTCATATTTAATTGAAGGCCATTTACAAGAAACAATACTTAACTGATACAAACAAGGGCTACGTAACATTTATAATGCATATTACAATATTTTATTACCTTCATATGCTATCAGTTATAATAATATCAATTGTTATACCGGCTATTTTGAAACTATAGTGTAACAAATACGAAATGGCTGTCGAAATACAGACTAAACATAACATTTATCGATCCATATCGATTTTTAAATATCGATTATTAATATGATGATTTGTCATTGCATATATGATAAGAAAGACGAGTATCCAAGTTTTCAATTAAGTAATAAATAGTTAAATTATTTAAGAGTATAGATACGCGGGCATTCTTTGAAATTATTAATAAAAGCCTAGAAAAGTCAAATTACCGATGAAAGACCGATTTTGTATTAAATTCTAGTATATTGTTATTTAAATATTTGCACCTAAAATGAGGTAAATAAAGTATATAGTGTACGAACTGGTTATTGAAGCGTTTCAATTAATTAGAGGGTGCAACTGGTAATTGGTTAGCTCTACTTTACGAAATGCCAGCGTGCCCTTCATTTGCACGGTCGTGGGAATCGGAAACTCGGGGGTATGAAAGACCTTGCAATATATGTAAATCCTATCACCGACTAGTCACCGGCGGTTCGTACGCTCGTTCGTCGGTTTATCTGGGAAAGATTGATTTGGGCGAGTGTTGTAACGGCATAGAGGAAGCGCCTCGCCAGGTCAGCGCGGAATGCGCGTTACGCAGCGTGGCGTCGTGCGTCGGGGAGAAGCCTGCGCAGTCCGGGCGGGCGCTTATCTCGTTAGTGGCGCCGGGCGGCACTGCGGCGGCGGGCGGGCGCGCGCGCGGCGTCGTCGGCGGCCCGCCCCGCGGCCGCAGTGACGCATTGCAGGTGCGCGGTGGCCGCTCGGCGCGCGCCGCCGCCCGCCGCACCCGCCCGATATAAAACCGACTATCCTTCGCGGATCGCATCTAATACCGTGCCGTGCGTCCCGAGACATGGACTTGGACGTTCGAAACGCGCATTGAATCGAGAGAAACGCGAACGAGCGAGGTTCGACTCGGTCATGACAGTGCAGCGATTCGATTGAACGATTCCGAACGATTCGCGCGGCGCACGGAGCGAATCGCGGTCGTCGGGTTCTCGGCGCGGCCGTTCGCGCGAGCGAGGGCGGCAGTATCGTTTCAACCGTCGGTTTGTGCGGTCGCTTTCGCGGCGTAGTCTGTGATTTTAGTGTAGCTCCAGATAATCCGAGTTAATCAACGATGGTGAGTGCCCTTTCGTCGAAGCGAAGGCTCCGGTGTCATCGGGGAGGCGCCCCGGGCCGTATGCCGGTTATATTTTTGGGTTGTGGTGCATCGGTGTTTATAGTGATGACGGCCTCCATTATTATTGTGATGGCCGTTTTTTACCGCATTGCGGATCGTCGACGTCTCGGGAGCCGTCGTGGAATCGGGAAGTGAGCGGCGATAGGCGGTGCGGGGGCCCGGTCGTCGTGCCATAAGCCGGTGTTTGCGAGGAACGGTGACGTTTTCTCGAGAAACATCCGTCGCCATAGTTCGTTAGGTGCAGCTCGTGAGGTGACGTAGTCTCGGGACCGGCGAGCCCCGATGGATCAGGCGATGTCCGCTTCGGTGCGAGCTGGTGGCCGTGGTCGTCGTTGTCGGAGTCGCGCCCCGCGGCCGGCGATCGATCGGGCGGGCGCAGCTGTCAAACGCCCGTTGACTCATCGGAACGCGATGCTTTGCTCTTGTAGTATTTTTTTCATACGCAATTCGTGCAACTGGTTCCTCTGAATGTTTTGGTTAATCGATAGACACTCGATTTACTCTTTCCCGTGAAAAGCCGGCTCCCGACAATTTTTAGCAATGTTCAAATTTCTTATTGCTGTCTCGTTCGGTCAATGTTTTATTGAGATGAGATCGATGCGACTGTTCTACATGTAAACTGAAGTAAGTAATACAATATAACAGATACTATTGAAATTTCATGGCCATATTAAATTTTTAAAAATACTGTACTGAAGTATAACCATCTGCAATATAATTTAATTATGTATAAAGCCAATTGTGATGCCTATGGACACCTGATGGCTTTACACTGGTTTATCACAAATAAACATATATTAATTTCATAATCACATTATAAAAGGAATATTAAAGAGTTAATTTTATTCAATTTTTATTATTTGAAAGGTTTCAATTATAATTTTAGCTCCTTTGTTTTATAAAAAATTAGATATTTTCAATATTAATTGTACTTCATTGCTACTTATGTGTATAGTACATATAACAGGTAATTTAAATAGGTATTTGAACAATTGTGTTTTATTTTGAAACACAATTGTTATGGTATATAAAGAACATACAACGTATTTGCAATATTTTGTTAAAACCTAAAGGTTACCAAATTTAAATAATGCTTAATTACCAGTAAAATATAACAATTCAAGGAAAATAACAAATTTAATTTATATATTTATCATAAAGTTTCCCCTTGATAAGAATACAATTATTTAAAGCATGTTCATAAACAAGTTGTTGAATTGAAATAATAATAAATAGAACAAAAGGATAATTAAATGGTTGTAAGTTTTTATCACTGATAGGTTAGCTGTTGAATGTGATCTCATTTATTAGTAACTTATATAAGGTATAAGATGGCAGAGTGATAATCCTTTTAGAAAGCATCAAGATGTAAATTACCACATTATGTACAAACTGCCTTATTGATTTAGTGGTCATCTTGTTCGAATTCTCAGTATTCAGTAGAAATTCTCAGTAATTGCCCAAAGTTGGGAAGTTGGTAAAGTGCTCTATCCTCTTGCCTTGGAGAACACTTTAAGCAGTCTTTTTTGCTCCTGATCTCTCTCTGCAAATGTTGAATTACTGTCACATAGTACTATGAGAATGAACGAATAGAGACTGCACTTCTGTTAACTTATGCACTGTCATCCTGTAATGGAGAAGCATGGTGGGGTAAGCAAGGGTATTTAGAACACAGATGTTCTAAGTACCCTCTCTCCTATGAGTGAGGAGGCCTGTATCCAGCAGGAGCATATTAATAGACTGCTACTTCCTTTTTTAATTTAAATATAACATGTTTAACAGCCTTCCTGCTAATGGTGAAGGAAACTGCTTTGTAGGTAAAGGTCTTGAGTTAGATTCTCAATTGGGCATGTTTAGGAAATTGCATTTACTAATTTGTCGAGTCTAGATTTGGTTGTGGCTAGTTACAACCCTACTGGCAAAAAAGAATCATTTACCATTTTAGCCAGTATAATCTTGTAGTTATGTTAAGTGCTAACCTATCAGCGATATAAAGAAGTTAAATGTTTCTACTTTACAGTATTACATTAGTTAGTTCCTGGAATAAAGTATGTGTAAGTGTTATTGCAAATACTGATAATTAGCTCAAGGTTTAGATATATCTGAAGTGTTATTTAGGACTAAAATAATTATAAGGTATTACTTCACAACCTATTAGTAACTATAAATTATATTTTGCTTCTTTTGAAGTATTACTTGTAGTCCAATGGGTAAAAATTTTGTAATGTGAGGTACTTTTAAAGGTCATTTTAAATAAAATTATAGAATTGAATACAACTTAAAACAAAGGAGATCACTTTCTCCACATATATAGTGACAGTTGTTTTTACAAATCATATACAAATGACCAGCTAGTTTTCATTAATTAGGTTTTTATACTTTTTTGATAGTTGAAAATTTGTTATAAAGAGGTTGTGCATAAAATACAATTTGTAATGTGTATGACTGACTCTTATGGATAATTCAAGGAGATTATAAAACATTTGTTAAATCAAGGAAGTTTTGAAATTGAAATTCATTATTTTAAGTTTGCACTGTAATTTAATATCAGGATAATAAATAATTTTATAGATCATTCGAATGGATATAATCTGGTATAAAACTCAAGATGTAGGTTACATGTATGTGTATGTGTGCCATATTTCTTCTGTATGCAACTGGAATCAAGTTGTAACATTTATATTTCTAGAAAAATCTTCAACATTCAAGCAAGGTTTAAATAATTAACTAAGTCATAATCATTATAAGGAAAATTTAAATTAACAACATTTATAACATTCAATAGGCAATGATTCAGACATTATTCATATTTAAAACACAATTTTACATTATTAAATTATTAAATATAAGCCTTAAATGTAATGCAATATTTATAATTTATCAGCTGTTCTAATTAAATCAATCTGGCTATTTCTGACATTAGTGGGAACAAATTAACAAAAAATTTAATACGATGGCTTCGCAATGTTGCAAGTAAACACTTGGCTAGCAGAGATTCTGGGTTCGATTTCCAGTTCTCATACAAAGACAAACCTGAGAAGTTGCATTTTCTACCTGACTAGGTCGGTGGGAGCTTCGGCAAAGCCTAGTTACTACTCTACCATCTAAGATGTACCACCACGCAAATAAAGTGCCACTATGTTCCAGTACAATGCTGGGTGGAATCCATAGGAAGTTAATTTGCCTCTAGTCAAGTTTTCCATCATAGATTATGTCATTACCATCACACGAGACACCATTGTCAGTAATAAAAAAAGGAAAGAATTTGCCTTAGGTTTCGTTCATTCTCTAATACTATTGTCAGTTGTGGAAAAAAATACTATGTGGGATAATAGCTGCATTTGAATGTTCAAATGGCTTGATTTGAATAAAAAATTGTTGACTTGATTTAAACATTTGTTTTGAAGTTAGTGCTAGGTAAATAAATAATAATGTATGATGTTGATAAACTAAAAACTCTAAATTTGCTGTTGAAGGTCGCATTTCTGATTAGATTAACCGGATATTGCATTAACAGTGGCATAATCTACATAACAAAATGGTGTTTGCGGGTTTTATTTTATAAAGCGAAAGGTTATTTTCCATCAGCTGTTATTTTCTTCACATGTCGCATTGCAGGCGACCGTAGGAGTGGGGGTAAGGAAAAGGGGTTCGAAAGAGCAGCCAAGGCCAGTATAGGGGTTATGGGAGAGGTCAATATGGGGGTAAAGGGAAAGGGCTTTATAGGGTTTTTGGGGAAAGCCAATATGGGGGTAAAAGGAAAGGCCAATATAGGAGTTATGGAAAACGCTAAAATGGGGGTAAAGGGAAAGCTGAATGTGAGGATAATACGAGAGGCCAACCTTGGTATAAAGGGAAAGGCCAATGTAGGGGTTATTAAAAGTCAATTTGGGGGTAAAGGGAAAGATCAATGTGGGGGTACAGAGAAAGGCGCTCGACAGCAGCCAAGCTCAATATAACGGCACTCATGGCTCGCGTCAGCAGTTTCACTTGCGTGGTGGTTTCATCAAACCACAATTTTTTTTTATTTTCATCTCGTTTTTTGAGACTGGGTTCCAACGCTACTGCGAACTGTGCGAGTGGCACCGCAGAGCAACAGTTAGTATTTCAAAAAACCGATTATAAATTGAAACATTCACATCACTCTTTATCTATTTAGAATGAAACGGTATCTATCCGCGATAAAGTAACTCATAAATTTCTTTGAAATAATACGTGTAAGAAATTCATATCGATTACGCCTAATAAAAGATATACAAGGTAATACCCGCGATTTCGTTTGTCTTGACTTTAGAATTGGATCGAGTTAGAAATATATCTTAACGCCATCTATTTGAATCCAAAAACAACTGCTGCTACAACGCCATCTGTATGACTTTGTTGGTTACGTTCACTTTATCAGTTTAAAAAAAAAAAAATTGTCTTTTATACAGCATTTTGAATTGTCATGTGTAATTTTTTTTGCTATATTATTACCAATGTACTTCTTCTTTATGTGCCTCTCCGACTAACGAAGGTTGGCAGTCAGTTGTCCATATTTAACCTTGTCCCTCGCGAGGCTAAATAGTTGAGAGGCATCCCGGTCCACTCCCTGATGTTGCTCAANTACATAACAAAATGGCGTTTGCGGGTTTTATTTTATAAAGCGAAAGGTTATTTTCCATCAGCTGTTATTGTCTTCACATGTCCCATTGCAGGCGACCGTAGGAGTGGGGGTAAGGAAAAGGGGTTCGAAAGAGCAGCCAAGGCCAGTATAGGGGTAATGGGAAAGGTCAATATGGGGGTAAAGGGAAAGGGCATTATAGGGTTTTTGGGGAAAGCCAATATGGGGGTAAAAGGAAAGGCCAATATAGGAGTTATGGAAAACGCTAAAATGGGGGTAAAGGTAAAGCTGAATGTGAGGATAATACGAGAGGCCAACCTGGGTATAAAGGGAAAGGCCAATGAAGGGGTTATTGAAAAGCCAATTTGGGGGTAAAGGGTAAGCTCAATGTGAGGATAATGCGAAATGCCTTTCTAGGAGTAAAGTGAAAGGCCAATGTAGGGGTTATTAAAATTCAATTTGGGGGTAAAGGGAAAGATCAATGTGGGGGTACAGAAAAAGGCGCTCGACAGCAGCCAAGCCCAATATAACGGTACTCATGGCTCGCGTCAGCAGTTTCACTTGCGTGGTGGTTTCATCAAACCACAATTTTTTTTATTTTCATCTCGTTTTTTGATTGACGGTCATTGAAACTGGGTACCAACGCGACTGCGAACTGTGCGAGTGACACCGCAGAGCAACAGCTAGTATTTCAAAAAACCAATTATAAATTGAAATATTCACATCACTCTTTATCTATTTAGAATGAAACGGTATCTATCCCCGATAAAGTAACTAATAAATTTCTTTGAAATAATACGTGTAAGAAATTCACATCGATTACGCCTAATAAAAGATATACAAGGTAATACCCGCGATTTCGTTTGTGTTGACTTTAGAATTTGATCGAGTGAGAAATATTTCTTAACTTTTCATCTATTTAAATCTAAAAACAACTGCTGCTACAACCCCACCTGTATGACTTTGTTGGTTACGTTCACTTTATCAGTTTTTTTTTAAAAAACCTTTGTCTTTTACAGCATTTTGAATTGTCATATATAGTTTTTTGGCTATATTAGTACCAATTTACTTCTTCTTTATGTGCCTCTCCGACTAACGAAGGTTGGCAGTCAGTTGTCCTTGTTAAACCTTGTCCCTCGCGAGGCTAAATAGTTGAGAGGCACTCGCGATCCCGGTCCACTCCCTGATGTTGCTCAACCAGGACTTCCTCTTGCAGCCAATACGCCTCTTGCCAGCCACTTTGCCCATCATCATTAGTTGTAAGAGTCCGTACCTGTGATCTCTCAGAATATGCCCCAGGTACGCAACCTTCTTTATGACGATCAAACCATTCGTCGCACCTCTTCGTTGCCAACTTTACGGGTCTAACTGATGCGATCCTCTTTTATCGTCCAAGAATCGCATCCGTATAGAAGCATAGGCCATACATAACAACAGTACCACTGATGATTAAAGACTTTAGAGCCCACTACGAACTCAGTTGGGTGTTACTGTTTTAACATCGCCATTATATTTTATTCTATTCAGAATCGAGCACCCTAAGCACTCTTTTTATTGTAAAAGTACTCGTTCACATTGTAGTAGATTCTCAATTGGCTTTAAATTTTATTAAGGGACATCTCTTAGAACGCTTTCTTGGAGATTGTTATAGAAAAGTATGCAGCTTCCCCTTAATTGTTAGTTTTATGTATTAACCTAAATAAAAAGCTTCTCCTATATGTTAAAGTATTGAGAAAATCAATGCTTGGTGCTTGAAGAATTATTCTGCATATTACTAATGTCGAGTTAAAATATATGCAGACATAATAAAATTATGAATATTACTTACTAAATTTTATTTAAAAAAACGTGTGTGTACCTATATACAAGCGTTAGAAGTTATACTTCTTTGGCGTAATAAGAGAAAAATCTTTTCAAAAAATTTATCTATGTAATTGTAGAGAAAACGACACTAATAATAGAAATAGGGTTTATTTTTAAAACCTTATACATGTCGATATTTACTATTTAATTCACTTCCATCGGTTGGAATTCAATAGACATGTGAGATTCAAGAGGCGGTAGAAACATTGTCCAAATATCGTCCAAATACAGCATCAATAGTTGTACCGTGTCCTGTCGTAGAAAGTACAGGGTCATTATCGATCGACTGATTTAAATCTTCACTTCAGAAATTGATAGGTTCCCAAGCATTTTGTGTGTTGAAATTAACGTCAAAATCTCCACTAAAAATCAGCGGTAACTTATCCTCTCCTTTACCCATGTATGTTCCTTCGACCCAAAAAGGTGTGCACAAACAGACTACAGGTATTTTAATATATACAGAGTGTTTATTGTAATGCAGTATTCGCTATCTCGCGCTATCTGGAGTGGTCCGCAGTATGACGTGTCAGCAAACCAAATAGTAATTACGTTGTAATCTATTCACTAATCTTATCAGCCACATGTCTGTTTGTCTCATTAACTGCTGGAAACCCGACTTGGACTGTGCTATTGTGCCATAGGATCCACGAAAATGGTGGTTACAGCGGTATGTTTTGGATTTATTTTATACATTCATTGAAATCGTCAAACGACGAAAATGATCCATGTGAATCTGTTAAGACGTCTGTATCTATTTTTGTGTAACATAATAAATATCAGTTCTATGGACAGAATTTTAGTGTTTCTATATGATTTTGTGCTTTACCTGTAATTTTGTCTAATTTCTGAGGGTGACAGAGACGGATGTAATGTTTGCAAGTAAATAAGATGGTGTCTTAAAGTTATAATTTAGTTCATAAAATAGGAAACTCCAAGCGTTTATCTCAAGATTTTACTATTCCTGTAGGACGACGTCTTACCGGATAAATGCTTGAAGATTTCGCTTAGTATAGATACATGTTAGAAGCAGATTATCAACGTCCCAATGCTAGGCACAGGAGACTATATTCATAATAATAGGATTTTTAGAGCATAGGCCAATTTAGGTTGGCAAGTTTAGTACATGCTTATGGTTTATCTGTTCCGCAATAGTTCTACGTGTCACGATTATTATAATTATCACAAAAATGATGTAATCGTGTTTATTATCTACCGATAAGTATTAAAAAATTAGGCTTTTAAATACTCTGATATTTTGGACCTTTTTGTTGATGATACAAACCTCTTGTCAACATGGCACTGACTGTGTGATCAGAGACCTTCTCGTGATAACAGTCACGAATAAGCCAAATGCCCTATTAACATGTTTAGCTTCTGCCCTATTATTTATATTTTGGGCTAATTTGTTGTAATGAAAGTCAAACATTGGCATTTACGAGTAGTTTGATTGCGAAAGTGAAAAAATTCGTGTTTCAATCAATAATTTTCGCAATCAGTTTAAAATAGTAATTGGGATTATGAAGATGTTACATTCACCTCTAAACTCTTGCCGAATTAAAGTCCTTTTAGATTACACGATCTGCCTTATGGAAAAACCAATCTTTTTCCACGTATACAATATTATCTAGAAATAGCTATCAAGATCGAAATTGGGTGGTATCTATTGAGTTTAATGTTTATATTTACTAGTTTTGTGATTCATTCAAAAGATTTTTGCTATCTACGTTTTCCACACTTGAAGACTAAATATTCAAGGTTAAATCTTGCAAATTTATTTTACATATACGTGTTGTTTTACATGTCCTTGTCTTCTGATATTGAACTTTATATTGATAGCGGCTGTCTAATCATGAATTTAATCAAAATATGATATATGCGCCAAATCGTTTATCGCCAAATTGCATATTTATTATTACGAAATAATAATTTTTATTTACATATTTGCCTACTAACTATTTTCAACAAGTCTTATTAGAAACTTGAAATAGTTTGTCGAAAATCCTGTTATAATTTTTGGAATGGCCTACCGTCAGTACTGCATGCACTACAACCCTTACGATAATAATAGTCACCTCGTTTTGTAATATTTATATTGGCTCGTTAAACTCTACATCATTAGTTAGAAAGTCCAAAAGGTTGACCTTATACTGATTATCAGAAGTAAATTCCATGACAGGCGTTTCAATTGTTGCTGATTGGATTTTTAGAGACTTATGTAGTTCTGTTTTATTGTTAACCTTTGTGTATAACAAGATCTTTTTTATGCCTTATGTTTTTCTAAGGAGACTTATTTACGTAATTCTGAAAGTATTCAGATTCGCTGCTTTAGTTTCAGATGCGTCCGGAGTTCATTTATTTATGATTTTTATTTGGTAAAGGTTATGGTTAACTTCACATAGATCTCCGTGTGCATTTCTGGGTTCCTTGTTGAGCTGAAAGAGCGATTCTTTTTTTTCAATGTGGTCTTCTTGGTCATAGATTTATTTACAGAACGAGCGGGATCATCACAAACTAGCGCTATTTTCGGCTCATGTTCAACTCTGCGAAGATTGCCATTTTTTTGTCTATTTATTATGGGATGACTGACATGAAACTCTGCCTGTTCCAGGCTGATCAACTAACAGAGGAACAGATCGCCGAGTTCAAAGAGGCGTTTTCACTGTTCGACAAAGACGGCGATGGCACCATCACCACCAAAGAGCTGGGCACCGTGATGCGCTCGCTAGGACAGAACCCCACAGAAGCTGAATTGCAAGACATGATCAACGAGGTCGATGCGGACGGTGAGTACCATTACCATTCCTCAGACATTCCTCAACGCGACTCACTTTATGACTGATTATAATTACAAATGACTGAATTTTTAAAATTATAATAGGATGTGTAATGAATAAAATTTTGAACCCTTATATTCTTGCCAATGAATTAGGATTATAACAGTGATTGCTATTGTTCTGCCTCGAAATTTCTGTAGTAACAGATTGGACGGCCATTATTGAGCATAAGTCTTATTTAATAAAAATCAAAGGCATATTTAAGTAATCTCTTACCCGTCGCAAATTTTTATGCCACTTGAATGTACGATTAATGGCTGTATTAAAAACATTAGCTTTTAAATGCAAAAATTATGCAAATTTAGTTTAATAAATTAGATTTTTTTTTGTTTTTGTTTCTAAGCTTTTAGCGTTTCTTATACTTACAATTTATCGTCTACAAAAAGTTTTCAGTGAGTTTATGGTATTAGTTCTTATAGTGTAGCCATGTTTTTTTTTTCTTATGAATACCATATTCTGATAGACTTTAAATGAAAAGATTTGTGTTGAAAAGTATGGTTCAGATTATATTAGCATCGGGCATTCTGAATTAATTGGCAGAAACTGCATCTCGGGTTGCATGTATTTTCTCCGTTAAAAATAATATACAAGTATGAAAGTTGTGTGCAGAGTATTTGTGCATTGTAACGTAGTTTATTGCATAAGGTTTAATCACATTTTTGAAGTTTTTCGAAATTTTCAAATAGGTTTACTCAAGGAACAGTCACTGGACCCATATTATTTATATCTCATGAACAGTTTATTTAAGTGTTTTAGTATCAGTATTCTATATTTTAATTTTACTTATAGCGTAATTGCCAAACAATACATGTTCCCGATGAATATACGTTGGAGCTTTATCGTTTTTCATTGTGTTATCGCGCAAAGTATTACCACCCGATAACCAATCATTATCGGCATCTAATATTATCGACTGGCGTACTGTTCCAGAGCCACGGCTATGATTATATTTCTAGGTCGAGTGAGCCGAAACAGTTAAAATATAATTCCTAAACCTAAAAGAATTTATATTATTGCGATCAATTTCATGCAGAGACGAGTCATTTGTGCAGGATATTATAGTTCTGCAGGGTCTGCTCAAACTATTGGTACTAACACTAGCGGAGAGGAATCAGGTTCAGGAATTATGGTGCTGCAGTGTATGTAGAGACACGAGCACTATATTCCTTCACTCTCATATAGGGATAGGACAGTACTAACACTTGTAGATACAGATCAAGCGCAAGCGACGACAGGAGATAGCTTAAGAACAGAAACCCGATATAACTTTTTGTATTGACTCGACCTTAGTACCTCGTGTTCTGTAGACAATATTAAACTAGTATCTGCAGCTAGTAAAAGATTGAGAGTTGAAAAAGCCTGGAAAACGTTGTGCATCGAGTTGAATGAAAAAATAGATGCAGCACTTTTGAAACATCAAATAGACATTCTCTGATATTACTACCAATGCACGACTGTTGATGATATAAAAGAATAACACAAAATGTTAAGTAACGATGGTTATTACGTGTCCTATTCTGAGCAGAGTCCAGAACAACTCCTTTTAACTGACAAGGCAGCAATAAAAGTTGTTAGCCCTAAAAATTGACCTAAAAGCGATCGAACCCAATGCCCCCGAAGTAAAGTTGTAGCCAAACACAAGCGAGGCACATATGCTATTAACGATCGTGCACAACACAAACACAATATGAGTATAACAGTTTAAAACGGGCGCCATGTCTCTAATAATAGACGTTATGACAATATTGGCAGCTAAATTATGTATGTTTATGTAGCGATCTGCCCTGGCTTCGCTTCGATGAGTCTCAAATATGTTGATTAGATTTAAATGTTATATAATGTTTACATTACTTGAAATATTGTAATGTATATTGATAATACGACCTTTTTTCTTCACCACCACGCCTCATTCTCATTAAAGCTTTCGTACAAGTTTGTCGGTTTAGAGCACTCTTGACCTGGCCCTTTTTTAAAATATCCTGTATGTGGTCTTCCCCTTCCAACTTTCCCATTGACTCTTGATTCGCAAATCCTATTAGTCAGTATCCTTTAATTCATTATCTCTACGTGCCCAAACCATCTAAAACTATATTGCTGTAAAGGATCATAATGATTGTTAGGTTGATTAAATATAGAAATATTATCTGGAATCACCCAACATTGGCAACACTGATGACAGTGTTGGATGAATCACGTGACAATGGATGGAATGATGGCGACAGTTTTTGGATAGCAGGGAGATTAGCGTGGAGTTCGTGGTCATGGAAAAAAGATGTAGAATAAACGTGACTGACTATTAAAAACTTTAATTGGTTGTATTACGAGTCTTTTTGAACTAAGGCCAACATGATGTACATGTTATGTTTAAAGTAACTAACTTCAAATTAGTCGACAAAATAGTCCTGCGAATCGCGAACCTGAAGTGGCAATGGACAGGGCACATAGTCCGAAGGACCGATGGACGTTGGGGGCCAAAGGTGCTGGAGTGGCGACCCCGCACCGGACGGCGCAGTGTAGGGAGACCCCCCACAAGGTGGACCGACGACATAAAGAGGGTCGCCGGTAGCCGCTGGAGCCAGGCGGCGCAAGATCGGGCCTTGTGGAAGTCATTACGTGAGACCTATGTCCAGCAGTGGACGTCCATCGGTTGAAGCGACGACGACGAACTTCAAATTGATTAAAGCTTAATACTGTATTCGGCTGTATAACTTTCCAAGTGCCGCATTTATACATGACCATTTTTTAGCATACAATAACACTACCTAGTATTATCGTTATAATTTATCCAATTTGCCGAAAACGTTGACAAATTAGATATCAAATCAAATCAAAATATCTTTATTTAAGTAGGCATATTACAGCACTTTTGGATCGTCAGATAATATTTCTTTTTCCACACTCTAATTCTAATGTACGTCTGATGATGGTACTCCAGAACTACTAAAAATCTAAAGTTACGAGGGTTCCTTCGCGCCCTGATCCGAGAAGAGACCACAACAAACTAAGTCGGATATTTTGTTTTTTGTTACCATCATCATCTTATTTGAATTCAAATTAGAGCAGTTAGTTCACTCCCACGCGTTTCTATCGTCTAAGTAATCTTGCAACTTGCGATTTTTCTATCAACTCTTCTATCAAATCTCTAGAACATCTTGTGGGAGTTTATTATAGAAACGTATACAATTACCCTTAAATGAGTTGTTCATCTTATGCAGTTTTGGTTTCGTAAGTTACATGACGTACATTCACTCTTTTTATTAAGAGTCAATGTTTTTATGTACGTACTACAACTTTTCTAATATATATATACGCAGTGAACTGTCATTATGTTAGCTGCCTTGAATTTGTTCCTTAGCGACTCTCTTGGACCCATATTATTACACAAATATTGCATCTATGTCAACAGCATTACCATTACCCCAAAATAAAATACCATATGACATAATGCTGTGAAAATAACTGAAATATACCATATACATAAACCTTTCACCAGCTTTACTTTCTTTGTACTTCGTGATCAGATAGACATGGCCTTAGACTCTGTTCTATAATATGTAAGGATTATTACGAGGCTCGCGACTGACACGACTCGACGGAAAATCGCTCGCGGGTAGTTCGAGAAATATTTACAGTGGGATAATGTATGGTGTAAACCGCGGCCTACGTTATTGCCGACGATATATCAAAACGTTCACCTCGGCACGTCTCACGTGCATGTATTTTTTTTTTCACTCGGTGCGAAGACAGCGTGGGGTCAATGTTATTATAGAATTTTTCAATAAGAGACTCTGAAAGCCAGAATACCCGTTAAAACGCAGCGGATTCTTCCTCATTGAATGAGATTACTAAGGGCTTAAGAAAGTTTGAGAGGTGTTCAGAATTACGACTCCTTCCACCCAGCTTTGAAGTAGACTAATTATGTAATCCTTATCCCCTGGGATGATGAGTAATAAGATTTTGTAACAGGGAGATTTAAAATTCAAGCCAATCCAGCATATGTAATTTTAGAGAAATCAATTGTAAAATATAAAGGGTGAATATTTCAAATAGACACATTCAATTATTAAAGTCAAAGTCGTCGTCGCTTCAACCGATGGACGTCCACTGCTGGACATAAGTCTCACGTAATGACGTCCACAAGGCCCGGTCTTGTGCCGCGTGGCTCCAGCGGCTACCGGCGACCCTCTTTATGTCGTCGGTCCACCTTGTGGGGGGTCTTCGGGCCCCAACTATGTGCCGCGCCCATTGCTACTTCAGGTTCGCGATTCGTAGGGCTATGTCGGTGACTTTAGTTCTGCTACGGATCTCCTCATTTCTGATTTGATCGCGTAGAGAAACTCCGAGCATAGCCCTCTCCATCGCACGCTGAGTGACTCTGAGCTTTCGAATGAGGCCCATAGTCAAAGTCACTACTCTTTAATTATTTTAAACTACTAACATACACCATTCTAGTAATGATCAAATTCCTAATGACTTTTGTCCAATTCGACAAAAAAACTTTTGCACTTTATACAATGGATAAAAATATAGATCGTTTTTGAGGTTTTTGTTTTCCACAAACGTATAAATTCCAGTCTCAATTTTTTTCCTTAAGATGTCTGTATCGTTAGTTATTTACAAATAGCGTTCTGTGGCATTTGCAACATGTTATTGAAAAGTGTTCTTTGTAAGCGAAACGTTGCTATCACACATTGTATCGCTGACAAAGCGCTACGTAAACATTTGTCGAGGAATACATTAAACAAACATGGATTTAGAAGTCTTTGATTGTGTATCACGTGTGCGTCGCGGCATTGTGTTTTTTTTACATCCAATCGGAGCCAGATAAAGACTTATATTCTAACTACCTTCTCGGTGTCATTCTTGAGATCCCCTAACATTTGGGAATAGAGCGATGTCCTTTACTTAGTAAATTGCTAGTAAGTTAAGGGTTTTTACAGTGTTCTGTAGTTTTACAGCGTCTGACAGAATCTTAGCTTTGAAATAACTCTTTCCCTCTTTACAGCAGTTGTACACTAATAAATGCAAAACATTTCCCAGTTTAAAATAGATAAATAGTATACCTTATTGAATACAACAGAAGGATTCATGCAATGACTTGAGTAATTCAAGTATGCGATGGGTGGTCTTATAGCTATTTAGCAATCTCTATAGGAAACCGTCACAGAAAAGGTAGAGAAGGAAAGCGGTGTTTATCGATAATTTGACTTGCATAAAGGTGATGTAAATGGGATAAAGATTTGATAACGATGGAGATTTTTAAGAAGTCGCTATTTAAAAGATTATTAAACGCGATGTAAAGAAAATGCCTTAAATTTTAGTATGTGATTAAAAATCAAATAAAATAAAATTGATTTATATGAAATTTACATAACCAAAATAAATGAATGAATGAAATACAATGTGCAGATAAACCACAAAAGAGATTTGACGATTAAACAAAATCAAATTAAATTTAGTTTTCAATTATGAGACACAAATAAAATAAAAGTTAATGAATAAAGTCATAAATGTCAAAGTTAAATTCAATAAATTAGTGCAAAATTAAAAATTATTAAATTTCAAATAGAAAGTCGCTGTTTTATATTTTTCGTCTGGTGCATACCCAACCAGGCACGAAAGAACACATTATCGGGGGATGCCTGAGCAACGGTTTTAATGACACTATAAATTAAAATAAACGCCAAGGCAACTATAACGTTATCGTCGCATATTTGTTGACTTGAAAAGCAAATAATTTAATTAAACGATGCCAAAACATTATCTTCCGCGTGCCGTTTTTAGAAACATTGTTTAACTTGCTAATTTTCAAGGCTTCGATATAATTCCCTTCCGGGAACGAGTAATACACGGGTGGAACCACCGGGCACTATCTAGCAAGTTAATGGGTTAAGCCAAGACTGCCTTGACATTACACGCTATCATTTCAATCACATCATCAATCGCGAGATTGATTGTGGTTTTATCGTGATCTTGGGTTATACGGTTGGGAACAGTGTAGCCAGTGTTGGTAGCAGGGATCAGGAACTTATGATCAGCACTAATAACATTTCCGGCTCTTCTATAAGAAAAGCTAACCGACCCATTGTTTATAGTAAGCATGGGAGTTATTGCTATTTTTCAATAACGGTAACCCTGCCGTTATTATAAAAACAATAACTGCTATTTTATCAAGTTATTTGTTACTGAAAAGTTATTTTTCCATAAAATATATGACAGACAAAGTTTTAAGTTAATTGATTAGACTGACGAGGCCGTATGGTCTCAAAGCTTGGCCGTATGGTCACAAGATATAAAATAAAAATCTACACCTATATCAAAATATATTTATGTTAAATAATTTATGTGGTAAAATTACATATAGATTGTTCAACAATATTCCCTTTCTCCTGAGCTAAAGTGGGTATATATATGTTTGCATAAGTACTCATGCTACGAGATAGCACCATACAGCTTTTTTACAACTTGGAACTTGTTATAATACTTGTTCCACTCCACTGTAACTTTAAATTTAAGTCATTCTTTAATACCATCATCAGACGTACGTTAGAGTTAGTGTGTGGGAAAAAACTATACTTTATATTTTGATTTGATTTGAATATTGACAGTAACGTAAGAACTCATTTTTGGATTGCAGTTATTTTCGTTAACTGTTATTTTATCAGTAACGTAGCAAATAACGGGTGTGTTAGTTGTGCCATGCTTAGTTTATACTGTAGATAGCACAGACGGCCTTGACATTACACGCTATCATCACAGGAATTAATACTTTATTAAGACGAGGGTATTTATATCCCCGCGACACGCAACTCACCTGCGGCGGGCGGCGTCTTGGCGCTTCACGAACCCGGCACTATTGGTGGCCGATATTACTAAATATCAAATCAAATCAAATCAAAAATATCTTTATTCAAGTAGGCATATTACAGCACTTTTGAATCGAAAAATTATATTTTTTTTCCACACTCTGATTCTAATATACATCTGATGACGGTACTCAAGATCGGCTTAAAATCTAAAGTTACGAGGGTTCCTTCGCGCCCTGATCCGAGAAGAACCCACAACAAACTCAGTCGGGTATTTTTTTTTTCCATCATCATTACAATAACAAATTAGTTTACTATATTTTAATTAAAATTAGAGCAATTTGTTCACTCCCAAGCGTTTCTATCGTCTAGGTAATCTTGCAACTTATAATACGATTTTTCTATCAACTTTCTTTTAACAAAGACTTTGAATTTATTAATTGACATCTTTAGAACGTCTTGTGGGAGTTTATTATAGAAACGTATACAGTTACCCTTAAATGAGTTGTTAATCTTATGCAGCCTACTAGAATTTATAACAAGTTTGTTTTGGTTTCGTAAGTTATATATCGTCGCAATAAAGCTAAATCACTACATGTCACCCACATGAAAGAAAATTTGAACACTATGCTCGATGTTCTCAACAGGTGGGCCTAAAAATGAACATGCATAAGACGAAATTTATGTCCAATATCCATGTTCCGCTCCACCCAGTCATCGTTAGAAATATAGTCCAGGTAAGTAGGTCCAATTTCGAGAAGAAGGTCAACCGCCGTATCCAACTCAATTGAGCAGCGTTCGGAAAGCTACTTAAGATCTTTTCGTCCAATATCCCTAAGTGCCAGAAGACCATAGTCTTCGAACAGTGCGTGTAAATGAACAAGATCGGAAACCTGGTCGCTAACTATGGACCTCACTCGAAAGCTTAACGTCACGCAGCGGGTAATGGAGGCTATGCTTGGAGTTTCTCTACACGATCAAATCAGAAATGAGATCCAAAGTCAGGAAGCTGAAGTGGCAATCACCGGAGCACATAGTCTGACAAACCGAATGACGTTGAGATCCAAAGGTTCTGGAATGTCGGCCCCACACTGACTGACTTTATAAGGAAGTTCACTGGAGCTAAGGGGCGGAGGGATCGGGCACAGTGGGAATTATTAGGTGAGACCTTTGTCCAGCAGTGGACTTCCATCGGTTGAAGTAAGAGACTGAAGAGTTACGGTCGATTGAACATTTTATAAGAAAAGTGCCCATACATAGGACAAAACTCTATGAACATACACTTGCTATTGTCATTTTTCCAGACGACCAAACTATGGAATGCTTTTTGCTCATTATATCAGGAAGGCAAAATCGCTAACGACCTTTAAACATTGTCAAAAAGACACTATCTCTACCAGCAGTGTTAAGTTTTGACGACATTATCTATATATACTTATAAGAGATTTCCAGATATCTATTGACTCATCACGATATCTCTGGAACCATAAGACATGGCTTGAAATTTGGAAAAATATTCCTTTTGCCTAAATTAATGAAAATTCTACTCAAAAAACATTCCACGCAGACGAAGTCGCGGCTTCAGTTATTATGTATATATTCGTATGTAAGTTTAAGTAAATATTATTGTATATGTATTAGACTAGTAATTTGTGGGTATGTTTATGTTATTGCCGCCTACCTTCCTTTTTGGCTATCACTTTTTAACTTTAGTTGAGTTTCAAAGTTTGTTGTGATGTATTAACATTATGGTGCTATAAAGTGTATAGATAAATAAATGAGGCAAAAATTTGCCACAACACCTCAATATCTTTTGCCATTTAATAAAAAAAGAAACAAGTGTGTGTTCATCAGCGTACACCTCGACGATGTGAAACTTCGTTGGATTACGTTGTATTAAATTATATTGCATAATGTTTTTTTCCGTTCATTAAATTTGCAACACTTACACCCAACTAAGCTGTTATATCATTTCATCCCGTAAAACACGATAGCAACCGCCACTATCAGTGCACAGTAATAATCGTCCTTGAATTAACGACATTGTCTTCGTATAGCCCCGTTGATTGGCTATGGCAAGCCGGATGTGACGTCACCGCCAATTGAAAATCAAAGCAGAAAACCGAAATTCACGTGTCGCGCCTAATTAATTTGTCAAAGATGATATTTGCGCGTAATAAAATCAGGTTATAAGCAAACGTCCAGATGTCCAATACGCCGTTTGTTTATTGTTGCTAGACGATGTTTTTACAGGAGCGTGAGATCGACTACTCTAACAAATGAAGGACAAAGAGCAATATGTCTAGAAGACAAATTTTAAAGTCGCATATATTAAAACTGAAACTGTTTTTTCCATCACCTATTAAATTTCCGTCCAGCTATTGCATGTCGCCATACAACCAGTCCCGGATTTGCAATCGACATTAGTTTGTGATGAATCTACCACTGGTTCGGAATATCGTCTCTCTTGAGAAGAAACAGACGAGGATCATTTACATTGTGTAGCTTTTAGCTTCCATCAACTCCATCACCCTTATCTAACTCCCATTATCTAGGGGCGGCCCTCCTGGTTTTTTAGGTCCAAGAGCTCCTGTCTTGGGCTGTCTCTAATTACAAGTTAGCCCGGTTCATGTCTTTGGACGTGATTGTCCATGGAAGACTTTCCCTTCTGCGAAACTGCAAACTATTTTCGAGTATCTTTTTTGTAACCGGAGCGAGTTTAGCTTCCATAAAAACGATGAAGACTGTGTGCTTCGCTTTTAAAACACTTGTGAAGCGTACGTACGTAATTATTTCATGATTAAGTATTCCGGTTATGTTTGTCTAACTGTTGTGGTTAACGGGTCCGTGGTCTCGCTGGCGCTGTCGGACAATGGCATGTCATATCCGTCATGTCCAATGAATTCGCCGTCAACACATAGCAGGAAAGAGTGGCCGATAAACAAATGCACATTTTCCTGTGAACGGCTTATCCTGCCTCGATAACAACGTGGTTTATTCCACAATTGCAATTGTTTGGTCTCTTCGAACGATCAAACTTTATATAAGTTCGCCTCAATGAAACAAACAGATTTTTAAATCGATATTTAACAAACTGCCAGAAGAGGTGCTAGAGATGTCTTTCCAGTATTTCAATCCCTTATTAACTTAGCCGGGTTGAAGTTTTAATTAAATATCTTGACTATTACAAAAGCTATTTTCTTCAAATAGTTTGTAACCCTAAAAGCATTCATGTCTCACGAACGTATACTGTTACAGATTTCCATAGAAATGAACTGGGGTATTTTGGTTCCCCCCGCTCGGATCACGAGTCATTTTTTTATATTCAAGGCCGGAAAGGTTAAAACAGTTACCTTGAAATCGTTATCGTGACAATATTATGTTGCCACGTTGCTTAGCGTAGGTGTGGGATCCACATGTTTCGCCAACGTTGCTAATATATTGGAGAAAAAAAATACAAATTCTCATTTGCTGCTAAAGAAGTGTTCGCAATACGATTTAGTTTAAAACGTAATAATAAATCACGGTTTTTATTTGTTGTGATCTCTCCAATCTTTGTTGGCTTGAGAGCACCATTAAAACGCTAACGTTAATTGCCTTCCCGAGTGAAACAGCAACGTATATGTGATTATGATATTTGCAGATAATGTTGTAAATAGTTTTTATATCTTATACGAGTCACTTATTTTTATTAAGTTTATAAATCACACTCTGAAACTTTTTGCATTCGTACATTTGCTTTATTCTGTATATTGGTTCTTCGCTGGGTAATGCATTTACGCTTTTCGACTGTAGGAGATCTCGTAATAGTCTCTGAAACGCAGCTGACTTCATCCGTTTTTAGGTCATCCTCTCTTATGTTCTTGATAAGTCCAACTAAGATCATGAACGCAGGAGGACGTGGCCAAGCTTTCGCCGTCTTGTATTCTGCCCCATACAAGTCTGCTGTTATAACATTTCCACTGCGAAACTAGAAGACTAAAACAGCTATTATCACTGTACACTAACAATATTTCCCATATTAATGAATTTGTCCTACAATGGCGTTTGATTGGCTGTGGCAAGCGGGATGTGACGTCACGACCAATCGCTGCGCAAACATGGCGGACAATATGGCGAGCTCCTATTGGCCACGACACCATTGGCTCGTTAAAACAATGAAAGAAATATATACCATTATGTAAAGCATCGTTTTAGCAACAGATATCATATCTTACGTGTATTATATTCTATATCTTGCCGTGTATTTTTAGTAACGGGATAATGAAATTTTTTTATTAAAAATCTACTAGTTACGTCTATTTAATTGTTACGTTATATATACTATAACTTTGAAAATAAAATGCAGGCTTTAAGGTTTCTTTCATTTAAAGCATACATTTCTCTTTATTTATTGCATCATATACCAGTAATCTCTTTAAAACATGGAGAAATAGCAATTTGTCGGCAAAAAAAAAGATCCGACGTTAAATAAATGAACATTTCTTAGAATTGTTAGTCGAGATGCTTGTAATTTATGCGTTTCGTTCCTATTTTGCATAAATACAATGGATTGTCCGCTCACGACTATCGCCGCGTCACTCGACGGAGCAAAAAGAAATACCTATCTCCTTGACAACACTCGGAGGTGGTTATTTTTGGTCGACTTGGAACCATGAACTTAGAAAGTTTGGCAATCTGTGTACTGTATGGCACATCGAATTGCCTGCAGTAGTCCCAGTTCCTATCCCCGGTCACCTCAGAGTCAATAAATAATAAAGTTGAATGATAATGGCAGAATGTTTCAACTTTAGTTAGAAATGTGGACGAAACTTAAACGGAACCGATTCCCGCCAAATATTAAAGTTGCGTTCAGAAATTGTTGCTTGTCAATGTCAAAAACATAAGAAAAAAAATTAAAAGTGCGTGCGTACAAATTACACATGTAAATCTGCTCTACTGCCAATCCGCAGTAGAGCAGCGTGGTGGGTCTATGCTTTAAAAACCCTCACTCCTGTGAGTGAGGAGGCCTGTGCCCAGCAGTGGTACGTTTATGGGCTGCTACTTACCTAGTTACTTATATATTTATACGAATGTAAAAGATTACATTTCCGAGACTTAGAGGGAGGGAAGAAAATAGATATGTAAGGAATTTAATTAATATTGGAATCTCAAATGGCGAATTGTAAATTAAAATGACGTGTTTTTTTTGTCAATGTTAGAAATTATTAATAAAATTTAGAAAAGAGTATGAAAAATAGTATATTAAATGACGAGTGGCAAATTAAAGTTGTTTGTAAATATTAAAAATAGTTCACCTTAAAACGAATTTGCATTAAAAACGCTGCACATCTTCGTGCTAATCACGCGTTTCATCCGTAAAATTATAACCCTCATGCACCTGAAGAAGTTTCACTTCAAGAAACCAAAATTATTCTTTTAAATGAATTTGGTTTTTAAACGACGGGGCGAACATCAAATGTTTGCTAGTTTAGTTTAAAACCCAGATCAGGCCAGCTGCTCTGAAGACTTTTAGCGAGATGAGCAGCAATTGATTTGTATATATAAGATAGTGAAATTTTGGTATCCGCAACTGCGTTATTCAACAGTGTGTATGCGATATAATCTGGAGCAGTGCACTTCCTGACCACTCGAGTGTTATGGCACCGCTGCAGTTCAGCGATCCCGTCGCAATAACTTCGCTATCGGAAACACATAAAATTATGCTCTCGTAGCGCTTTGAAACGCGGTTCAATGACCTCACATTACAGCTTAAACTTACAACGGATTTTTGCAAACAGTTTTACCCGAAAACTTCATCAAACATGGTGAAATGATCCATCACTTACCACCAAATCAAAATATTATTTATTCAAGTAAGCACTTGATAATCGGCACTAGGCTGTTTGTTGGTAAAAAAATCTACCACCGGTTCGGAAACTTTAATCTGCTGAGAAGACACCAACAAGAAACTCAACGGTTACTTTTTTAAAGATAGTTGTGTAATATTTTATATATGCGGAGGCCAATCTAAAACTGATTGCGGTATCTTATTGAAAATGCGTATGCTCAACGCGACAAATTAATTAGTAATTACCGTTAGAAAAATGAGTATAACTACCTATTGTGTGGTAGCACTATGTAAAACATGATCTAAAAACTCAATAATATGCAAATCAAATCAAAATATCTTTTTTTTTTCTTTTCCACACTCTTAATTCTAATGTACGTCTTGATGATGGTGCTCCAGATCGACTTAAAATCGAAAGTTACGAGGGTTCCGTCTCAGCCGGGTATATTGTTTTTTTGTTACCATCATCATTACAATATCATATTAGTTTAAACTTTCTTTTAACAAAGACTTTATTAATTGACATCTCTAAAACTTCTCGAGGGAGTTTATTATAGAAACGTATACAATTACCCTTAAATGAGTTGTTAATCTTATGCAGCCTACAAGAATTTATAACAAGTTTGTTTTGGTTTCGTAAGTTAATGATATACATTCACTCTTTTTATTAATAGTTTTTATGTACTTACAAAAAGTTTTCTAATATGTATACGCAGTGAACTGTCATTATGTTAACTGCCTTGAATTTATTTCTTAGCGACTCTCTTGGACCCAAATTGTAAATTGCACGAACGGCCCTTTTCTGCAGCACAAATGTTGCATCTATATCAGCATGTAATATGATTAACATGCCTAAAGGTTTGCATTTTTATTGTATAGTAAAATAGTTTAGGCCGCTGTTGCTCTCGCGGCCACAGTTTTAACGGTGATGTCACGAACCGCGATAAGAAGTCGTTCACTTGTAGGAGTGAGACGGCGAGCTCTCGCCGCGCCGCTCTAACTATTTGCGGAACTATGCTACATTATCGAAAGGCAGCTTTTTGACGCTTATATTTATCGTCAGCTGACCAGATAGATTCCATTTTTTCATAGAGACGATACATCAAACGCCAAATTAACTATTACCAATTTAAAAATGTAAAAAGGTAAGTAGCAGCCCATTGACGTCCCACGACTGGGCACAGGCCTCCTCGCTCATATGACAGGGTTTTTAGAGCATAGACCCACCACGCTGCTCCACTGTGGATTGGCATAGTACACAAATGTACTCTCTATTCCTTCACTATCATAGTCCAACGTGACGAAAATCCCACACGACCGGAGGGAGAGATCAAGCTCAGGACCGACGGCTTAACCAACTTCGGGCAAGTATTGAGAAAATCTTAATAGAAAACTCAATCGATTTCGAATTGGCCCGACCCGGGACTCGAACCCAGGACCTCATGTCTCAGGATGCAGTCTAGACCAATTAGTGCATTTAAAAAATGTACTTTTTGTAATCTTACCGTCTGAGATGGAACGCTTCT
The DNA here is from genome assembly GCA_015832385.1 of Elymnias hypermnestra. NCBI lineage: Eukaryota > Metazoa > Arthropoda > Insecta > Lepidoptera > Nymphalidae > Elymnias > Elymnias hypermnestra. The sequence continues at coordinate 156,934 of JACTOM010000064.1, read as the reverse complement.
AGAGTATATTAGTCCACAAGACACGTCAGCCCCATTGTAACTTCGGTTTAATACCAATCAATGCTAACCCAATCAAATCATAAAATTAGACAACATCACAAAAAAAATAGATGACCATAACGAGTTAACAGGGATTGTCTTCCGCTCCGATTGATGATACACTCTAGAAGATGTCATACATCTTCTAATTGATCGCATAGGTAGCAGCTGCATATTTATTGGAAGGACAATGCCTTCACCGTAATTTGACAGCGAACTTAATATGGTTGCTACTTAAGTTACATAGCATCAAGCCTCATTCCCATAGGGGTGGGCATAGACCGCGTCCTTCCACTTGCAACGATCCTTGTTTAGAGTACTCTTGACCTGGCCCTTATTTCAAATGTTTTGGATTTAGTCCAGGGACGTTCAACGTTCTCTTATCACACTATTTCTTACTCTGTCACTGAGTTTTAATCCACTCATGCTTCTCAACACTCTCATCTCTACCGCATTTATTTTGTGCTTCTTCTGCCTAAGTCAAACCAGGGTACTCGCGAAGATTCGCTTTGCATGGTCTTATACTTGATTCCTTGTTCTGGATCTTTCATCAAAATACGATTTTCATATAGTTGAATCTCAGGCTAAAAGGGTCAGACAGCAAAATAGATAGTTTTCACGAGAGTATTTCGTATAGTAAGAGCTTACCGTATACATATTACAAACGTTTCACCCCTAGTTAGTGTGCAGTGAAGATTTCGGAGTGAGGGTGTGAGGGGAACGGAGGGGAGGGGGTTCCGTGGAGCGATCAATACGGCATGTAGGGCAGAGTAATTGGACGACGAGCTCCCCCGACCCCACTGTAGCTGGAAAACTTATTTTGAAGCCAAACTCGTAATCCGTGTACTCGACGGATTTTCTCGCTCGAATATTACGGGGATGCGATTTTTAACGGTGCTTAAACTGATGATCCGGGATAGCACTGATGCCCGCTACCAATAAACTGGGATAAACTAGGATTTGAAATTTCACGTTTACACTTGTGTCTAGTTCTGTCTGCGATTTAGCAATTCAACTTCGTAATTTACCTCTCAGAGTTTCTACACAACTTTGAATTGGAACCCAAAATTCTTACTTGGCGGCAAGTCTGTCATAGCAGCCTCCCACAACAGTTAAGCGTATGAATTATTTTATGTTTTAGGAAAGCATTATTTTTCATTACATTTCAAATTCCCAAATGTATTACTCTAATATACCCGTGGGTCGTTGACCCCTGGCGTACAGCGCAGTGGACGAACAATTAACTTATTGTATACCTTACGTTTAACGCCTCCCAACTCCATTGACCCTCATTAAATGGAACTGCATCCGAACAATGAAGAAATCCGTCCTTCTTTTAATTTTGCCACTTTTTCTGTACTACAATATAAAGAGATCTAAGCGGAATCGACTTTATTTTATTCTTACAGGGGCTCTTTTCGTAAATGGAGACAATATGTCCAGTTATAAGTTACGATAATTCAAATGAGTTATGGTTGGTGGATCGGATTCGTTTGAGGAAGCCATTATTTGAATTAATGCTAAAAGTCTCGGCTATATATAGGAATGTTAATAGTTTGTTACTTTTTTTAACTTTTAAATACACACCAATTGAGTGAAAGCGTCGATGTGACACATGCGTTTATGTGCCGCTAACAAGACGCCATATAAATAGGCCGGTCGGACAACTCGCCAGTCGATCGATGAGGAATTTATCTAGACGGGTTTTTTTAACATATCATCGCCATGTTTCAGCATCCGCTCTCATGCCAAGTGTTGCATTTAAAAAAAATCTAAATTACTAGAAGAAGAAATTGAGTCTGGCTACTTTCATTTCTGTTGGAACATTTGGGCAATTACATCCTTTTTTTATCGATAGGGTATTCTGATGGAAGACAATCATTCCAGAGGGAATTGTACGACCTTGTGTATGCCAGATCTCCAGAAAAACGCTTCCTCATCCTCAAATGAAATCACTTGAGAATCTCTAATTTACTTAATTGAGGCTCCATTTCACTGACCTCCCCTAAGCTCTATATGTCCCCTAAATACCCAGTTAGTTTGTAGTTAAAGGTCCTCTAACGATAATTTTACTTTAGCGTATGACATATGTGCTTCCTTTAATTTTCAGCTACGTTACGATATATACACTGATAAAAATAACCAACAGATTGTCTGTGAATGTAGATTAGATAATTAACGCACAGTTATTTTTATTGCTATTCCTTATAGATTGTAGTCGAAACCCTAGGGGTCGATATACCCCTTTGGGTTACTACAATCTATTGTATTACTTGTTGTTTCCCGAAGTATCACTCTGTATCACACGAAGTATCACATAGCTAGCGTCTGTCTCGCAAAAGGACTACATTTTGTCTTTTTAAATTAACGTCTCATGTACAAACGAATATGATATGTGCTTGACCTTTTTCTTGCTCATTACTATTTATATCACACGTTGAAGGAGTCCAATGCTTTTCACAATTTACTTTAGAAAGCGACATCTTGACACGTCGCATTTGTATGGCAAAACAATTCATTCTTCGTCAGACTAGAAATTTACTTTGAAATGTTGTGTAGTACTTAAAATTTACTACTAAATTGATATATGTATTACTAAAATGAAGTGTAATTTTAGCTGGAGCTCAGTAGTATACACAAGTTAAGTAGCTGTATATTTATTAGGCTGGGATTGTAGGAAATTGAGCCACAAAACTCATTGGCAACAGTCAAGCCAAAGTACAGTTTGAACAACAAAGCGTTTAAATGACGCGTTCAAAACGCACTGGACACAATACTGCATTTACATGGAATTGAGCGGAATGGCTATTGGAATGCTGCCAGGCAATCAACTGGCTCATCAGTGTCTTGGGAACATTACTCTGCATCAGAGTTTCGCCAAGCAATGACCCTCACGATTTAATACCAACATTAAGCTCACTATAAGTTATGTATAGTTTAAGCAACGGTTTAAACAAGATACTTTCCTTCCGGTTGATTACTTGGATGACTTGTCATTAAAGTCAAGCAGCACATTTGTCGTATAATCTGTAGGTCAACGTTGTAGAATAGCTGATCCAAACGTGTCTTTAATACACACATTCTGCTTCATTGTGATCCTTGACAAAAAAATGGTGGAGTAGCCTATTCTGCAGTATTAGCATTGCTGACTGAAACCCGTATTTATTACTTATGTTTAGATGATTTTGACCCGCCCCAGAAAGATTTCAATTCTTGATATAAACTGCTACACATTTTCAATGCCAGAATACCCCTTAAACTAAAGGTGAAGATTTATAAGACGATCGTAAGACCTGTCATCCTGTATGGATCAGTGCCACCAAAGGGGAGAATGAAATGAAATTGCACGCAGCGGAGATGCGAATGTTGAGATGGATGTGTGGAGTGACAAAATTAGAAGATTAAGAATGAGTATATTAAAAGGAAGTGTGAAAGTAGCACCAGTGACCGAGAAGTTAAGGAGTGGAAGGTTAGCCTGGTATGGACATGTAATGAGAAGGCAGGATAGCCATGTATGCAAGAGGGTCCTAAATATGATGGTAAGCGGCAGGGCCGGGAGAGGGCGACCAAAAAAGTGTGGATGAATTGTGTTAAAGAGGATATGTGTATAAAGGGTGTGAATGTAGAATTGACAGCGGATAGAGTGAAGTGGTGAAAGGAAATATGCTGTGCCGACCCCACCTAGTGGGATAAGGGCAAGAAAAACAACAACAACATGATTTGTTTGATTCTGACCCGTGGCCGGAAAAAGTTGGCGAACACTGCACAGTTTGAATAGCTGACCAAAACGTGTTTATTACACCGGTTGATTTTGAAAAAGTTTTCGATCCCTATTTGACATTGATAGAATAGCTGACCCCAATGTATTTAATAGAAATACTATTGATAAGCTGCCCAAAAAAATGGGTGACCCCTGGTCTACGCTATTGAAATAGCTGTTCCATTGTCGTCGCAGTGGCTCATCGGTGCCCTTTAGATACTGAATCAGAGACGGATTTAGTCCGCCGTTCTATTCTATATCCGGCCGCGGAGCCGCTAGTCGTTACTCAGGGTTTAAATCCGGAACTGCACCCGTATATTATCTTCTGCTATATAAATATGTTAAAGTCAGTAAGTCGTGACAGCCTGGGGGTGAAACGCGCGGATTCGAATCCACAGCAGGCTCCATTTGATTGTCCTTTTTAATCCATCATTGTGGTTTTCGGTAAAGAAAAACAATTGGGTATTTGTGGACTGCTATGATTAAGAAAGCCTGTGGTTAGCTATGCGACGAGAATTGGATATTTACCTTATCTTATATAAATCTGTAGGCTCTGCATGTACATTGTATGTTTTGATAAAATTACGACGAAAGTATAACAGCTGATACGAGCCATATTGGCCAAAAACTTGTAGCGCCTTATTTTAGGGTTAAGTTTTGAAATTATTTATCAGGTTTATTATGATCATTAACAAGATACCGCAATCAATACCTCAACATAATTTTAGAAATATGACAATTCGTTTAATTAAACCCTTGGGTTCTTGTACCTATAGAATACATAGACAGCTTTTAGGTTTTAATATTTAAAATAGTGTATTCGTGCGTCGTGTGCTCAATTGCCACACCTGAAAGCCGTTAAAAGGAGATGAAGATTAGCTAAAGAGGCAGGGGATGACACTGCTTTTTATCATCACATAGTGTCCGTTATGGAGCGTGTTGACAATGCATTCTGAGTGCGGTGTCCGCAGACGACGAGGACTGCAAATGAATGTGCATATTGGGCGGGCGCGCTGCCAGCGAGGAGCATCGCCCCAACGTACACCGCCACTCTAAATATTGCACGGGCCTTACACACTACCGCTGGCACGCTGACAAATATTACACTGATAGTCCTGATCGTTTAGCGACAAATGTAGCCGCAAGCATTACAACGGGCTTGGTTTTCTTTCGCTGGGAAATGGACAAACCCCAGGAGTATGAGCCTGGGCGAGCAAGAACGCCTCGCAATACCTATTAAAACCCAACGGAGCACTCTTCATCCAATAAACAGGCACCAGGGGTTCAGCTTTTGTATTCAGCCCTGGTGTCATGATATAAGAGAGCATCCATTGCAATCTCATTTCTATATAACCCCTATTTTGTCGCTGATAAATGCGTTAAAGCATACCGAGTGAAGTAAAATCCATTCGGCAATGTGGGACTCGCTGGACAACCAGAATACCCGCTGAAATCAAAACCCTCTTCATCTAATGTGTAGGAGGACAGCAATTCGACTCAGATGGTACCCCAGATGCTTTCAACAGAAAGTGCAAGTAAGGTGGAGCAGGGGCATCAACCACTGCCCCTCTCTGGCTAATGCTTGCCTCCTTCCATAAGGTGACAGGCTCACAAAATGAGACAAAAATTCTCCATGCTGTTTAGGTATCGACCATAGCGCTAAATTTATTCGGCATATTTCTGTTGATACAAAGATCTCTACATATACTACTCTATAACTTAGTCTATAAGTTATCAGCATATTTCTGGGTGATTTTTCTAAGGTCAGTGGAAGTAGATACGCCAATTTTATTTATTAATATAGACATTCCTCCCGAGATACAGATTTACACTCTACTACTCTTTTGTGTAGTATAAACTGCCGAATTGTGAGTTTGCCTGGAAGAGATTGCTACATGGTGATAACGTCGCCTAATTATGCTGTTTGTCCAAGTATTATGTTATCTGTGAAATATGTATGGTGTTTTTTGCAATTCCCTGCTCAACATTTAAATATACAGTAGCACATGAATATGAATATGCTCGCCATCCGCCTAATAATTGGCAACTTCCGCGTAGCTCTCGCAGTTTCTATTGTTACATTAGCGCTGTCGATAATTTATATTAATCACTGTGAAATATCACCAGCGAACGCCCGTCAATGCTTCGGCGGCTTTGTCTCGTTTACAATTTTAATTATTCATATTAATTACGAGCTATTAATGTCTCACAGGTAAAGCACACAGGGCTAGAGTCATTCTGTACTTTTACTTGTACTTTACAAATATTTACTCTCAAGTATAGTCGGCTAATGGAATGACAGAAAAAGCGTATCCTATTTTCTTGGTCCGCTTATTGTAAATCTTTTCAAATTATATCTTGGTTTACATAGTTTAAGGATGCTGTGGTCATTGTTTTATGGAGAGAACAAATTTGTTATCATAAAAATGTTTATAATATTATTTCCCTTGATAGAACGTTGTGGTGTAAAAGATGTAGTGACTAAAATTGAGAAAGGTATGCTTAGATAGTTTGGGCACATAGAGAAAATGAAAGGAGACTGATAGAAAGGATTAGTCAAGAGGGAAGGGGAAGACCGAGGCGAACGTCCCTGGACCAAATCCAGGACATTATAAATAAGGGCCAGGTCAAGAGTACTCTTAACCGACGAACTTGTATGAAAGGTTTAATGAGAATGAAAGAGGCGAAGGAGATTTGCAAGGATCGTGGCAAGTGGAAGGGCGTGATCTCTGCCTACCCCGAAGGGAATGGGGGCGTGATGCTATCTTATATGTATCTATGAACTATTTTCGCGGCGAACGCAACAGAAGCTCTCAAAAGGAATACATTTCCCTGTTTTTACTACAATATTCCTAGATACTGGACTACCCACCTGTAATATAAATTTGCAAGTCACATTTTTTCGTTTATTATAAAGCTGGTAAAAGCTACTCCTTGTCGGAAAATTTCTACAAAAACGAGCTACAGTTTCTTTCTGTTGAACTACGCAACGGCTGAAACTAGTAGGACTAATTTGGGACATTAGGCTGAAAGAAGCCTGATTGAGTTTCGGTGGTGCTGATCTAGTAATATTTATTCTTAAATAACGTTTAACAAAATCCTGTTCGTCTAGATGATTCATTGCAACCCTGTCGTTATTACGCAGCGTGTAAAGAATGCTGGGAGGCACCGGCGACGCCACGCTGACGCCATCTTGTGACGTCACGCGTCCTTGCTGCCTACTAAGGCTTCTTCTTGTGTTCGCAGCTCTTTATCAGCATACAAATTAATCTCATTGCCGACCGAGGCCTTTCTTTGCTATAGAGAATTTGTTTACTTTCCAGTTCTATCACTAAATGTTCGCTATTAAATTTATCAAGGCACGTTCTCCCACATTCATAGGAATGGTGATTTGGAGGTGACACCCTCCCTATTCCATCGAGTTATCAGGTCTAATCAAAGACAAGTTAGAGCATAAAAATGCCTACGTTTATCCTACCCACCCGGTTATCGCAGCATCATAAATCTGAAGTAAAATAAAATTTAACACAATCCAAACTAGGCTCAAGAAACATTTTTGTTTATAAATTTAGTGTACTGTTGAAGCGAAAATATTACGGTCTATAACCGTTTAACAGCTTTTATTAGAAAGAGTTATTTACGGAACTAGATATAGTTTGCTATTTTTGTGCAAGGATCGGTACTTCCGCGAATTATTTCGCGGAAACGGAAGTGTGTCAAGCTTTAGTGTGGATTACATGGACTTTATAGAGGGACTTGGCCTGCGCTTGAACACTATATTGAAGTATTACATTAATAACTTTTGATACACAACTTTATTGCCTTTGTATATATGAAGCTGGATTCAAATCCAAACGTTTCTTTCACTGAAATTTTCTTCAACGATATACTCTTTGTGTATTCTGAAAAAACATCACTAGTCATTGACTGCAACTTGTTATTAACTATACGGGGAAGAAACACATACAAAGTACCATGATGAAGCTATCATTTGTATGGTTAGACGGACTTAGATTCTATATTTGCCCAAGAGTTAAAAAGCATTGCACCAAGCCTTTGTCAAGCTTTGACTGATTGTCATTCCCTTTAAGCTAAGCTGTGCAGCCCAGGCGATATTTGGGATAAGAAAGAATTAGCAGTTCCTACGGTCTATAATCAACTATGTAAACTCATCTGGCCGTTTATTTATATACAAAAAAGTAGAGTAACATCCAAAGCTTGTATGTTTGCTGCGGAACCCTAGTAATAGGAGGAGACCGCAAACCGCACGAGAAACTACATAAGCTTCTCACATTTCCTATTTCCCTTTCACGCGATGACAAATCATTATCTTGTTTCAAAAATGTACTCGCTTAAGACCATGATTCGTTGTGGCTCATTCTAATTTAGTTTTTTTTTTTCGTTATATGTAGCTCGCTGTGGATGATAAAATAAATTTTTAGGCTTTGCCGTCACAGTCGCGAGAATCGATCATGATTGCCACTGTGATCAAAAAATGGCATTCTCATTTGCAAAAACATCATCATTTTGTTGCGGGCGTTGTCCCGGTTCAAGGTGACGGCCGCCCATTGTTGCCTCGGAACAATGCCTTGCCCACCGGCACAGAACTATCCGCTTCATAAATCGTTGCCTATGCCTACAAAAATATCGTAATTTAGATGCCTTCATAAACGTTTCGCGTACGTTTTAGAGCCATGACAAAATTGGCGCCGTCTATTAGCGTTTCACTGTAATCTCACCTGATGGGCAGGTATAATTCAGTCTAAGATGGAAACACACTAACCTTATAACTGATTTACATGATAGGCGACTGAATTACCGCTGCTGTTGATAGACAATTTTAATAAGAACAAAATGGTGACATATGACGCTTTTACTTACGAAGTATCATAAGTCCAAGCGTACTTTTTTCACTGGGAAATACTTTTGAGTCGAGACTGGGAAAGGGGTAAAAACCCACTTAAAGCCTTCGGAACCTCCTTCAACATTGCTTCGGAAAGCGCAATGTCTTTAAACCCCTACCAAACGATCAGATGACATGACTTTTCTTTAATTTTCAAAATCTCCCTCGTATAGAGACACTTAATTAACCTTGACGCCAGTAACTATTTAAATGGAGATAGATAATATTATCTGAGCAGATGTGTCCTAGAAGCTGGTAGGCAGTGCGGCCTGCATTCCCGGAAGTTCTGTATATAAATAAGCTGCAACGGCTTCTAAAAGCGCTGTCCCAGAATTTGTGGCATCGTACTTATTTTTACGACTACACTTTCTCCTCTGCGATTGATGGGAAAGAACTTGGTGAAAGTCGTACCGCGTGCTTTATTAAAATAGGATTTAACTCTACGTTATAATGAGGGATTGGGGGACTAATAGTCTTTATGATGTTTTCGTAGTGATTACAATAAAATAAATCATGTTTGTGGATTTCTAAGATGGTATCTTAGTCATTCTAAACAGAATTCACGAACTTACCAGTGCTATGTATATTATAAGAAATCGAAAGGTGAAACGATCACACAAGCTGAATTAACGCGAATGGATGCAACATTATTCACCGCGTAATTTCGGGAACATTCACCGCTAATTCATTGGAAACACGTTTGTTTAGTATAAATCTATTGAGGAGCCGACAATTGAGTGATAATGCGCCTTTGTTCTTCCCGTTTAATACACTAACGTGAAGGACATGATGGTAAACAGCACGTCTATTAGAACGTTTCACGGATAAAAATTTTATAGCGTTTTTTATCCGTATTAAAGGCATGCCCCGAATGTAGTGGTAATAAAAATATATTATTACATTAAAATATTGGTGAATGGTGAATGGTATCTGCCGTGGGTAGTTAACAGGACGACCAAGAGGCACGAAGTTGTTTTAGACATAATTAAGTGGTTAGTTACCTCTCACCATTTGCGCGCTCATATCTAAGAATGTATCACCAGCAGTTACGAATAAAAACGATTATTGAAACGAAACACCGTTTGCATTTCCAGGCAACGGCACGATAGATTTCCCCGAATTCCTCACGATGATGGCGCGCAAGATGAAGGACACGGACAGCGAGGAGGAGATCCGCGAGGCGTTCCGCGTGTTCGACAAGGACGGCAACGGATTCATATCCGCGGCCGAGTTGCGCCACGTCATGACCAACCTCGGCGAGAAGCTCACCGACGAGGAGGTCGACGAGATGATCCGCGAGGCCGACATCGACGGCGACGGTCAGGTCAATTACGAGGGTGAGTTCGCACGGTCCGCCGACACCGACGCACACACAGACACAGAATCCCATCACCATCATCCCCCTTACCGAGAATGCGTACAGCGAGCGGGTATAGCACCTTCCAGCCTAAACGTCTTTTTTCAGACTATATGCTAGCACATTGCTACTTAAGCTTCGCCATTCGTAGGGCATTATCGGTGACTTTATTTATTTGTCAGGAGATATTGTAGTTCTGCAGTGTATTCGAAGACACTCCCCGAGATCACTGCCAACTGGCCAACTTCTGGCAAATAGTAACAATTTCCTAATAGAAAACCCAATGGAATCTTCATCATTTGTAGCCCATCAAGCTCATACAGGCAGTTATCACATATCGTGGCGTACGTCATTACCTCAGGCTGGACTCCCTTTTGTCAACGAAATTTAATTTACTTAAATTAAGTTCTTGTAGAAAATAAAATGTCTGTACGACGCCATTTTGTTTTCACTGTCACTGCTTGCCATGCTCGCATTGGCACTCATTGTCGTACTACTTATTATATGTCTAGTGGAAGTTTAGACTGATATATTTTAATTGAAACAATGTAGCGAAATATTTGCGTTCAAAGCTATTATATTTCATTGCGAACGTTTGATGAGCAAAACAATGTTATTATAATAGGAAGATAGATTGCTTTTTACGGTAAAACCTATGCAGTTTTAAAGGGTCCTTACCCTAACGCAGTAAGTGTATCAAAATTTATCGGTTGATAAAAAATCGTAATACCCACATATATTTATCAAACTGATTAATAGTGATTAATTATGTAGATATAGAACACTGTAATAAAGATGACATCAGTTTTCCCGTTATTTCAATATTGGCATGGTTTAAATTTTAACTTTGCTTAGGAATAGGGTACTTCGAAAAGTAAACAACTTTTCGAAGTACCCTCCCAAACTTTTTGGGTGATATATAAAATGTTGTATAAAACATTGCGAAAACGATACCTTGCTTGGAGATGGCGCACTTAGGGGCTTATTTTAATGTTGACTCACGTCGGAATTTTTCGCCGTAAAACGCTGTTTGCTGTCGACTAACAATACGAACGACGTGTGTTTACATGCGCTTGATTTATGGTCACCGTCGTCACACTCCACTTTGTAGTATCATTACAATATCCATGTTATAATTGACACGACATTAATGTGAATTGCCTCGCGTTTAAATTAACACGTTCAATTACTAGATTAACCACTTCCTGTGGCTTTATCGGATGATGGTTATTTTTACATGCTCCGATTAATGATGCAATGAGCTCGAGTACCAAAAAACTTGAGCTCATCGCACCCAGTTATCCTATGTTCTTCAAATACTGGGTTCTGATATATTTCGAATAGAATAATCAATAATTATGTTCAATTAAGACCAATTTCGAAATAACAATATCAGTTTACTCAACAATAAAACCGAGAGGAAAAATTCAGAATATTCTATGAAAATATGATATGTATATGGCCTCGTCTTCTTTTTGTCCGTACTCTGTACCAAAGATACAAGTTCCACTTTTCCCAAACAGAGAAGGGACACCTATCTGTGCTTTCGAAAAAAAACAATCAAATTTTACATAGTTCATATCCATCTCCTAGTGAAAAGTTATCCTCATCTATAAGACCGATGATAAACTTTTTTTCTAGGACAAGCGTTGTATTATTTAATCGACCAAAACAAACAGACGCTAGTTCATTTTTTACTTGTTTTAGTGGGTTTATTTTGCATCACAAAAACCCGATATTGGTCGTTTGCCAAACGCAACCCACAGTGTCTGGTAACACTACAACCAAACAATCGTAGGCGTAAACAAAGACCGGCGATTATTTGGTTTGTTTACGTTGCAAATATTGGAAGACATTACCCAAACACCATAATTGGAAACGGTAATGGCCGGCATTAAAGCGATGATTATAAGGAAGACAAAGCCTTCCTGTGGTTTAGCCTGCTAATGTCATACGCAAATATGAATTGATAATAATAAAATTATGCTCATCATAACGAGGTGTTGTCTCAGACAAGTTCAATAGAAAGACATTGCTTAATATGGTGACGGAATCAAATAAAAGTATAGGGTCCAATTCCTATCAATCTAAAAGATATGCTGTCGAACAAAAAAATTCAACTACCCCCCAATTTTAAATAAAAGAAAAATGGTCTAAAAGACTTGTTTTTTCAAATACTCAATATCCAAAACAAATTTCCTCACCTACCCTTGATTTAAATAAATGCCGAAAGTTTCCTAACAGGAAATGTCACTATTTGAGCCTAATTTCCAAATACCCTCCAATTTAAAATATATGTCTAAAAGAAAGAAAGACAAAAGTATTATATTTTTTCAAACTATATTTAGAAGAATTTTGACTATCTACCTTCCATTTACATTAACGCAGGATGTCTTCGAATAGGAAATGCCATGATATTACTAACATTTCCAACTACCCTCCAATTTTTAGTAAATACCTAAAAGAAAGCTTTCGGTAGTTGCCAATGTCGACAGTTTGGTTTAAACTTGGGTCGGTGCTTCTAATAAGTAACCATTGCATGCACTCCTAGTCCTGGATCCAAATGAGCTGTTCCTCATTTCCATGAATACCTACACAATTGAAATGGTTTCCCATAACACACTACACAATGTCAACGCAGGAGGAAAGCGGCGATGATAAGCATGGAATTTAGTCTATTTTGACTAAAGGGGACAGTCCAAAATATATTGAACATATAACATCTATATGCACAAAAATCTACAACATCCCATGTCATAATAGTTAAAATGCAATTGTGGAAATACAATGCTACAATAGCGGCTTTATCCTTTAGAATAAGATGCACGATATTTTGTGAATACAAATGTTTATTTGCAAACTCCTTTTTTTTGTTCGAACAGTCTTAAACGGACAGTCTCCTTTTGGTCATCCCTGCTAATTACTACTGCTGTTATAGGTTATCAGAGAGGCTAGAAATTAACGGAGACCGAAATTGTGCGTAGGTCGCGACCCTTGTAAAGCAATTTAAGCCATCATACTAGCGTGTGTCGGGCGTACTCTTTTCTATTCATTGTGTGTTTCCTGCTTGATATTCTCTACCGTTGGACGTCCAATACGAATTTAGATCTCCCACAATGATGTCCATAATTCAAGCTTTTGTACTGTTTGTAGTTAGGCTTTCAGGCTTCTGTCTCTCTCAGCTACTCTTGGGCCAATGGTACTTACCTTGGAACCCCTGTGTCCATCGCTTCCTCTACATAGAATTCTATCTCGTTCTTGGCTATGCCAATGAGTTACCCGTTCAAAATATAGGAAAAACACGTAATAATTGTTAGGAATTCAACAGTTGTAACTGTTGAATTTTCGCGGGTAGATTCATTATTTATCTATTGAAAAGATTTTAGATCCGTTAAGTTCTTTAATCGAGTAGGCTTTCGCAATACTTGCAAATCGTCAAATATCATTTTTCCCCATATCCAATGATTATTTTAAACGACTTAAAACATAAAGTCACGAGACCTTGTTAGAGAATCCAGACTTTTAATTTGCATTGATGGAATACACGATGTCAGTGTTACAGTCTCGATTCGTCAAGTAGACAACAACGTTCGATAAATGCGACTTTGTCGTCTTATTTGCGTTCGGCACACGCGAGTTTGTTGTCTTGTCGCGTCCGGCACACGTGACCTTGATCGACTGGCGCTAGCAGTTCGGCGGCCACGCTAGTGCATCGGCGCGTGTCTCAGCCGGCGTTTCTGCTTGCAGACTTCCACGCGCTCGCGCGTCTCGTTTTCGCGCGCGGCTGCGGCGGCCGCTAGCGCTAGCGCTTTTCGCTCGCCGCGCGGAACTAGTATTACAGGCCCCTCCCGCGCTAGGTACTGCCCATGGCTCGCTGATCGTTCTGTCACCCCGCCTCCACCAGCCCCTCCCGTGCATGCGCCCCCCGTGCGTAGCCCCGCGTGCTCCGTTTCTCTCTCTGTGCCGTAGTGTCTGTCTGTGCCTTCGCCCCGGCCGCCTCTGACGCCGCCGTTTGCTTGCAGAGTTCGTGACCATGATGACGTCGAAGTGAGCCGCCGGCCAGTGTGTGTGTGCAAAGCGGAGAGTTGTATTCACGACACACATTGCCATCGTATTGGACCTGCATTTCTCTAGTGTTTGCGATAAATTAATATTGTCATCGTTTCAGTTTAATGGTATCGGCGGCGCGCGGGCGTCCCTATTTAGACTTTAAAGTATTCCGTTAATTATACTATGTAAGGAAGAAAGTTCAAGTGTAGCGGTACAAAGGCGAAACGAATAGGTGTGAGTGGTGGTGAGTGCGGCCGCGAGTGCGTGAGTGTTCGCACCTTTCCGATGCGTTTCGACGTGATCGTGTCGGAGTCCGCCGGCGGCGCTAGCTCCGCCGATTCGGAAGGAATAAATTAGATTTATCGATGCTGCATTAAATGTATCTGTAAAATACTTGAAAATATATAATTATTCTATTATTGTTCTCTTACCGTATTTGATTCATTCTGTTATTAAATTTTACAAAAGACATACTGAAAATAAATGTTTCTTCATTTTTAGGTCAATAAGCATCGGTGTTTCATTTCTCTCTCTCTCTCTCATTCTCTCCCGCGCCTCACGGCCATATCGCTATGCCGCTATATTGTATGTTCGGTCGTAATTTATTATTGAATTGAGCTGTGTCTGTGCATTAAATTAATTCAAACTTATATCGTGCCTTATTCATTGACAAAATCACACTCAAAATATAAAAGCTGGTTGATGGTGTCTTGATATTAATGATTTTATCCTACAACCGACTGTTTGTTACTTATCGGATGACATTGTCGATCTAAACCAGAAGTCGCCAACAGGCGCCAGAACCACAATGGCTTTAAACTAAATTTTATTACAAATGCAAAAAAAGTGTTCAAAAGATGAAATGTAACCTGCAACAATATCCATAACAAGTGACCTATTTCCTAGTAATTGACGTTAATATAAGAAATTTTTATTTGGCTAAGGTGAAAGGCAGGGTAGCAACAGTATTTTGTTGCCCGAGTGAGGGAACGGGAAATAGCATGGTAGTAACCTCACCTTGTACAATATATCCTACTAAATATCTAAATACCCTCCCTCAAGCGAGTGAAGAAGCCTATTTGCTGCGGCTGGCGTATTATTACGTCTTAATAAATTCTGCCATACCGTTGACTTATTATTCTGTCACAACAAAGTAGCATCGTCCTCATAAGCTTTGAACACAAAACGTTTGTGATATATAAAGAAATGACGAATATTTACTATATAATTTGGAGAAAAAATATCTTTGTTGAGACAAATATATCTACCACACCCACTAAAGGCCAGCAGAACCCAGCTATGAGTGGTTCAACTTTCGCATTCCTTGGTGTCTAAGATGAAACCGAGTGATAATTCACGGGGCTTGCGCTGCCTTATACCCAGTATATACTAGTGGTAGATATGAAGACTAGTTTTTAATTTCCCATTAGTTCAAGAAATGAAATAGAGATGGCGCTTATTTTATTAATATTTTACAATTTACTGCAGTCGGCGCTATATTATTCTACAAGATTTATTTTTAAAAGATTTTTAAGTTGTAAAAACCATGTTGTGGAGAAAAATAATTTAACATAAAATTTTCTAAGTCTAAAAGTATGCATAAAAAGGGCCCATGTAAATACAGACTCAAGAAATTTGTTGCATCAATTAAAAAAAACAATATCAGCTCCATCTACGTACAATTAAAGAACTACTATCAATAAATATGTTATAGAGATGTCGCTACTTTCCATACATTTTGTTTGACCGATTGAGTTTCACCTCCGATTAACCCCTCCGTATATACGGTTTCATTAAGACTGAATAACACGTCAGCTGTAAGATAAGACATAATAATACGCCCCAATGAATTACACGTCTAGTTCATATCTACTTTGCGTCTGGAAGTAAATAAAATGCAATTCAATAGAATTTATTATAAATTACATAACCATAACAAATTACAAAAATGACTGAATAATAATTCGACTTCTACAAAGTTTTATATCAAAAAAGTCACAATATAATAAAGCATTGCATATATAATATACTACTTGTTACTCACGTTCTTCTTTAAATGGGAAAACCTGTTCTTAGTGAGTGTCTACGTTGCGACAGTAATACGAAAAACGAATAATTTTCGAGAGTTGTATGTAATCAATCGTGTTTCAATTATCTATACTGATACTGGTGGAATATTAGGAAATCTTAATGACTGCAAATTTCAAGTGAATTAGATCTATAGTTACTCGCTTTATGCACGTGATATCCTCGTGACTCCGTTTCAGATTAGCATATACAAATGGACTGGGGTCTTTTGGTACCCGTTTGGGTGACGCGTAAATTTATAGGATAATTGTGACGTGACGTGTCGGTGTTAGAGCTGTATCAGGGTGTGGTCGTGATCGGTCCGCGGAGGCGCTGCAGCAGCGGCCTGCAGGAAGGCGACGAGGGTGCGCGTGGGCCGGCCCGACATCCGACGTGGCGCCAGATATGGAGCCGTGGCGCCCGTCGCCACGGGGACGCGACCCACGCCCGTCATGTCCACGTGCACCCAGTCACCGCATATGAAGTTCTATATATATAACAATGATGATACAGTTTACAGATGAGAGCGAGATGTAATTTACCTCTTACTGCAACCTATTTATTACCTAACGGCACATCCTTACTGGTAGTTGACACCAGACAAATAAGGGAATAAAAAAGGGTAGGTAGTAGCCCATTGACGTAACACTGCGCTTACTGCCTGGGCACAGGCCTCCTCACTCATAGGAGAGGGTTTATAGAGTCAAAGCCCCTCCATGCCGCTCTGCTTCACATTGGCAGGCCCAGTACCCAATTGCACTCTTGGGGTGGAGTACAACGCCAACAACACAACACAGGGGCGATACTGAGATAATCTTAATAGAAAACTCAGTAAGGGAATGCATTTCCTAAATTTGACCTCAAAGCCAGGATTTCTGATAACGAAGCCAACACTCGTATCATTGTGTCTTGTACATGTACTAATATAGCAAAGATCCTGGGTTGAATTTCCAACAAATGCCATTTAAAAGAATTTATATACGATAAGGAAATATATACTCTGTTCACATAATTTGCATGTGAGTAGAGGTCACCTTCAAAAAGGCTGCTCCTATGCAAGGTGTAGCGGTCCCCGAGCCCTTGTTCCGTAAGTCCACTGCGGTATCGTCTGCGGACAGAGCGATAGACATTTATCGGTACATCTCACCGCTTTGTATGAATAATGACAATACAAAATTTTAGACAAGAACACAGCCCAATTCAGAATAGTCTGTGACAGAAATGATTCATTGACGCCAAAAAATGACTCCGTTCCACCACTATAGTCCGTAATGAGGAAATAATACAGTAACCCCATAAAATTTCTTTGAATCAACCAGTTTATTTGGTCAAATTTAATTTTCAAATGCCTATAAATCCTTGAATTGTGTCACTATTTTTCTAAATCTTTGCCGCAGGAATAGTTATGGCAGAGAGCAGTGGCTAGTGTATTCCTAAAAGTACATCATAATAACAATAAAAAAATATACTAATACACATACATGTATTATTGAAGACTCAATTAATTTGTCAAAATAAGAAATACTATTTTCAAATTATATCTCACACTACTCTTCTCGTAACGCAAATATAATTAATCCAGATCTCAAATCCTACCGTCGATTATCTCCCCTTCTAAAAATCCCCACTTAAAAATTAATAACTAGCAAATACAGTCAAAGGGAAGTTGATACATTTACAAGTCAGCATAATATAAAAATATAGTTATATAAGAGTAAAAAAGAGGTAAGTAGCTGCCCATTATGGTCCCACTGCTGGACACAGGCTTGCCTATTCATAGGGGAGAGGGTTTTTGGAGCAGACCCTAGCACGCTGCTCCAATTCTGGTTGGAAGACAATATCTGATCTCTAACAATGTATTAAAACTGTCCTATGAGCATCCATGTCTGTTTGGTTTTTTGACACCTACCCTCGATCTGCTTCTGGTAGTAGTTCCAAAGAGGAAATCGCCACGGCCGGTCGCCTGTAGTCGCTCCCGCCTCGCGCATGGCCGCCCACGCACTCTCCGACTTGCAGAAACACCCAAACGCACCACCACCGGTTGCCATCAGCACACCCCCTGACAATTTACACTTTAGCACTGTAATCTCACTCGATATCTCAGTCTAAGGTAATATGCTAACCAGCCGAGAGAATATTACTTCTTAATGGTTTCCACACAGCACTTTACAAAAACAAATACGCATATCAGCTCTCGTAGTGTGGTAATTGTCAAAGCCGAGGCTCCCCCACCAGTTCAGACTTTTTTGCCGCGCACCGTGGTAGATTGCCAGGTTCTGGGACCTCGGTGCCACATCATGACTTCGTCGCTTGTGACCTTCTGTGATTGGTAATGGGTCAGATTGGAGAGCAGTGGCCTCCTTCTGCAAGGCTGTCGTCCTGCATAAAGAGGCACTACAAAAAAGGGAGCTTATGGTAGACGCTACTCCCACTTGCCGGAGGAGGAGGACACAGGTTTGCTCGCCAGCTTTCCTTTAACTAAACACTTAAGTGGGATTCATCCGGGGCGCCAGAGCTGAATGTGCCAACTGACATCCCTAACACCTGGATGAAAAGGGTCCCGCTAGGTGAATCTCACACTTCCTACCGAGAACTAAAAACCAGATTTTTCCGAAACATCTTTTGCCATAGCCAAGATCCGGTTGACTGCGTTTTAATAAGGTATGTGTTGCATACATGTTAAAAATTTTTTTGAAAGAAAATAAACGGAGACTCACGGGTGAGCGTGGCGACGTCCACCACGAGCGAGGGCTTGAACATGGCCTGGCCGTAGACCAGCGCGTCCGCCAGCGCCAGACGCCCCTCCAGGTCCGTGTCTTCGACCTGGAAACCTCTCACTATGTCAACCGACTCGTTGACGTTAAGCTCCATCTCCATATTCCATACTAGTGGAATTGGCTATGCTTTTCCAACTCTTCGTCACCTTGGGTTCTAGTATCAGGTACAACGGCTCTTGAGAATTAGAAGTTGGTATAACCAAAAATGCTCTACCTCAATTCGAGAGAATATGGAAAGTAAAATGAAGGTGGTACATTGACTTGTTTTCTCTATATTCCTGTAGAGGGCAGAACCTTGAACAATCAAATCTAAAGATCGAAAACGCCTTCGAGATGTAATGTTGGAGAAAAACTCTATGTATGCTGGACACAGGCCTCTTCACTCACAGGAGAGAAGATTTTTGACTATAGACCCAAGAGCACGAAGAACGAGAAGAACTCTTGAGGTTTTTTGCCACTCAGTCTGTAAACTCGGTGATACCTTATGGCCACCATGGAAATTGAGGGAAGAAAACCAAAGGGGAGGAGTCGTATGCGCTAGACTGACTCCACGAGCTGTGCACCCTAACGCAATGCTGGTACTGTACTGATTCCCCGATGCAGTCGGTCAGTGATCACGCACCTGCAGCGACAGTCCGTTGAGTGCGCGCACGACGTCGCCCACCTTCATGCACTGGCCGCTCACCATGTTCTCGCACAGCGGTATCACCGCCACCACGTTGACGGCCACCTGCAACAGTCACATTGCGAGGTGCAGTGTCTGTGATCGTATTATTACCGGGTACAGTCTGTGATTGTAAATAAATACTCATAAAAAACTCAAACATACACACACACGCACGTAAATCTACACACACGGTGCATTAGGTCAAGATGATGATTAGATGCTGATAAAACTAAAAATTCGATTTTTTGGTTATAAATAAGCAATTAAGTATAGTCAGGTACCTTGAGCTCGGCCAACGCCCGCAGCGCGGCGAGGGCGACGGCCGCGCCCGCCATGCTGCCGCGGCTCTCCCTCATCAGCTCGGCCGGCTTCAGACAAAGCCCGCCGCTGCATCACAGAAAAGTGCAACTCGACACCAACTTTCATATTGAAATTGTTTCAATTTTATGAATATCAATATGATAATGTTATATGCTCACTGTCAGCGGTATATGTCTATCGCACAGTAAACACTGAGTAGAGTAGTAGCGCATTACGTAACTCTCCCACAAGAAGTTATCACTACAAATATAGAAAAGCTGCAATTAACTAGACAAACACATTGCTGGCACTGGATTGGTCATAACCCTCAGTGTTCCAGTCGTGACTATTATGCAATTCAACATTAAAATGAATTATTCATGGTCATGGTTTAATAGGAGAGGATACGTATTGTTTACGATGTGTTTGTGCTGTGTGCGCTGTAGCAGCACGCACCTGTCGAAGGTGATGCCCTTGGCGGCCAGCAGCACGGGCGTGGCGTCCCCCTTGGGCCGGTACTCGCACTCCAGGAAGATGGGGGGCTCGCAAGAGCCGCGGGCCACGGCCAGGAAGGCCTCCATGCGTTGCGCCTCCACCCAGGAACGCTCATGTGCCGTCACATGCACGCCCAGGGGGCACAGCACGTCCAGCGCGGCCTGGAAGGGAGACGAGTGGGATATGACTTAAGGAAGAGCAGCTTCTTCTTTCTACTGAGCGAAGCGTATTAAAATCAGTAAATTAATATTAAATGTATAGTTTAAGTAGTGTATCGCATCTCCCCTTCCTATCTTCTGTTCCTCTCACCAAAGGTCGAGGAAGAGATCTGTCTGCCTGGAAGAGATCGCTCTTAGTGATAAGACCGCCTTTGCGCACTCTATTACTTATTTTATGTTTTAACTTTATATGACTGACTATATATGTTAAATAATTTCAACATAATTTCCTTTAAAGTAATTATGATTTTGCAACGATCGAGCGTCATCATACAGGAGTTATCAATGTCGTATATAAATATATATTTTATTCCACAGTGCTAAAGTAATTTAACTTATATATAAAAGTAACTCACATATTCGAATTGGTACAATATAAAATTACTATTACTAGCTTACCTAGCAGTGGTCCTGGGTTCAATCCTTGATAGGACAAATGTAGGAAATTGCATCTACTAAGTTATCTAAGTCTGTGCAAGTAGCTAGTAACCACCCTACCAGCAAACACGAAGTGCCAAGCAAGAGATAGTGTTCCAGTGTAATAATCATGAGGTAAATTACCTCTCACCATTTTACCGCGCCTCCATCATAGACAGTATCATCGTTTATCATCACGTGTGATCACAATAAAGCTCTAAACTGTCTGTAATTTTAAAAATGTGCTTTTTGTGTAAATGACCTTTAATGACCTTGAGTGAACTCGCCATCTGGCGATAATCTATTGAATATCAAAATTTAGAACTTCGTATCCATTATTAATATAATAATAGTAATATTCTGTGCAGCGAAACGCCGCTGAGTTTAATACTAAGTTATGTAGATGTCGCTATGGCAGTGGAGTTGTAGTTAGTTTAAAATAGATGGCGTTGGTGTCAATTTAAGTGTGATTTTGTCAACCTGTGCGAGGTCGACGGGTGTCATCTTGTTGGCGGGCATGTCGGAGAGGTACCGCGCCCAGTTTTGAGCCCGCCCGAGCACCGAACCCGCGTCCCACTGCTCCTGGCCCTCCCCGAACAAAGATACTTGAGGAGTACACTGCCGCGCGCCGTACGACTTGAACTCTTCAAATCTACGATCACAAAAGCCCAGATGCAAATCATTATTTGATTACACTCGAAAACAGTATAATGCTCTGCGTGTGCAGTACAATAATGCTTTCAGGGTTCTGATGGGGCTGCCTCGCTTCTGCAGCGCTTCAGGTATGTTCACTGGGGCGGGTGTAGACTGTTTCTACACTACCATCCGCAAACGATGTGCATCCCTGATGCGCAGGGTTCGGGGCAGCGCTAACAGTATTCTGAAGGCATTTGCTGACAGACTTGAACCATTGCTGTATGGTACATGTACTGACAAATCAAGGCTGTTACTAGATAGAAAAATTACTTTTAAGTAGGATAGTGCACTAATATTAGGCTAAGATTATTGTTACTAACAGATATGATCCATTTGATTGAAATAAAAATTATTATTATTATTAAGTACAGCGCCGCCTTATTGGTCTTGTCTGCTCTGCCGATTCTGATTGCCTTTCACTTCACTCTATTGTAATGCGACATGATAGATGTTATTTTAAAAATACCAGTTGAAGAAAAATATTTTACCCTGTGAAAATCTTTGATTGTAATTTCAATTTAATGTATATTAATATGATAATGTAAAAAGAGCTTGTTGGTAATAGCTCACTGTCAGTGGTATATGTCTATCGCACATTGAACACCCTGTAGAGAGATTATAATACAATAAATATGATACTGTTACTATACTTTTAAGTGCAAACTATTGAGGTAGTGAGGCTGTCAAAAGGATACCTCCAAGCGGCCAGGTGAGCGGCTTCAGCAGCAGCATCGGGGACTGCAGCACCGTCCACCGCAATCCGAGGGGTTCCCCGAGCAGACAGCGCGCTAACCCCAGCACCCACCATCGTCCTCACGTTCTCCTGTTCAATAATACCAATATGGGGACAGGTAAATGTGGGGTGTAAATTGCAACGCCATCTATTTGATGCTTATGTAACATCACAGAAGTCATATTTGACGATTTCAGTTTCTTTATAAACAAATCATTTACAGTTTAATTGAGGAAAGCATAGGTTATATAATTAAGTTGGTTGACTGTCAAGAAAATTGTTGTAATAAACATATGAATTAGGCCGATCGCGCCTTTGTATCGCTCGTTTCGTGTTCACGCTCGCTCGGCTAAGGTTGCGTTCAATCATCGATTTAAAATGAATTATCACGTAAAACTGTTGCACAAATCTTTTTCACTTATATGACGCAGGCAAAATAGCAAAATTTATGCAAGTCTGTAAACCGATAAATGGTAATATACTCATAAGTGTAAACTCTAAATACATCTTAGGTAGTTAAAAGAATTATACCCTCGTTTCATCCAGCTCTTCCAGCTTGTTGTACCCGGGATCCTTGCTGCCCAGCGAAGCCAGCGCGATGGGCCCGAACTCCGGCACCACGTCAGTCACCACGATCGCTTTACCCAACTTCAATTGAGAGGATGCCCTGGAAACATCGGCAGATGGACAAAGATCTCTTCCAATGATCACCACCTGATTTGACCCGTACCTATTGCGTCCAATAACCAATAACCCGATCTACCTTATCTGTTCACCTAGTGGGAGATCAGTCTTAACGTCCCTCCTAGGAAAGGACGACCTAAATATGCCCATAGTACAACAAACAACCTTCTCTACCAGGTACGGGAAGACACTCAATCAAACTAAATACAGCAACTCCACCGGCGAGGTCCAGGTCCCGGATTTCTGACGTCACCCGGCTGTGGGTTCCACCCATGACCCATTGGCGCCCATGAACAAATCTATGATTCCTCCACAATGTCTAATATGAGTATTAAGGTCAATGCAAGCCGAGAACGGTCTCACAGTAGACGCGTTTCCATTATGGCTAGCTCTTTTAAGGGTCTCCCTCGAATAAATAAGTGGCGAGGCTCCTTAAGACCCTCTCTCCTGGTTAGACTGTAAAAGCAAATAGAGCTAGCAGCTAAACACACTAAACAAAAACTAGTAGTGGAAGGTGAGCAATGGCAATAAATCTTCCTGGACGAAGTCGCTCTTCTAGCATCTTTGAACCCGATATCTATCGGCCTTTTTCTCCATCCGTCACCATTGTACCTCAGCAATTTCTTTGACTATTTCGGTGACCTTAGTTCTGCTAAGAAACTTCTCCTTCCTGATGTATCAGTTTAAAAAAATCTCGTGCATAGCTCTCCCCATGCTCTCTATCTCTTTTACCCGTGTTATATGGCTTTCGTCCCCTACATCCCACACCAACCTTCTGGACTTCTGATATTCTAAACACCCTGGACAACGTAGTGATACTGCTTAACACTATTATATCATTAGAATGTGCTTTCGGATTTGCCACAAGAGCCATCTATCACAAATAGATATCCTTTATTTAAACAAATGGAGCATACTAATTAAGTCATTCTGATAACATGTCTTCTGTAATAAAAGTCAGTTATATCCAGCAATAAAATACATGAACAGATAATTAATAAATTGCATACTCACTCGGTTAAATATTTACAAAGTTTCCCACCACTTTTCTGGTCGATCTCCTGCGCTGCACCGGTGAGTTCAAACTTATCATCCGCCTCATACACGCCGAGCACCAGCCCACTCTGAAAGTGCATATATCACCGGGCATAAATCATTCCAAATCCACGCCATCTTTTCTGACGCTGGGGTAATGCATTTAGGCTCGAAACCTATGTACGAGGACTAGACAGAGAAACCTCAAGAACCCCGCAATACCTGTTTCATCTATGAATAGGGCACAATGACGTAGCTACTGGAGGGCTAGACATGGCAGTGTCCCGAGACTCCCAAGCTTAGGGGGACCCATTCTTATATATAATTAGGAGTATGATGAATCTGGAATAAGGTTGAATTCGACAAACGATGAATACGATTTTAAATTGTATATGTGGGGCCCTAGTTTATTTTTTGCCCACAAAGTCTTAGTTACCTATGTCTCTGGTACTTACCCCCAGATTAGTAACCCGGGTCTTAAAGCAATAGGATGTAAGTGTAAATGAGTGTAACTTAAGTAAATTACAAAATATGTAAATTAATACCGTAAATAATGTACCTGTATAATTTAAACACTAATAAAACCCGTATCAGTAACTAACGTCATACGGATAGAGGAGTCGTCGTCGTCGTCGCTTCAACCGATGGACGTCCACTGCTGGACATAGGTCTCACGAAATGATGCCCACAAGACCCGATCTTGTGCCGCCTGGCTCCAGCAGCTACGGGCGATCCTCCTTATATCGTCGGTCCACCTTGTGGGGGGTCTTCCTACACTGCGTCGTCCAGTCCATTACTGGCAAAACCACAATGATATGTCATACGCTAAAGCATAATTATCGTTAGAGGACCTTTAACTACAAACTAACTGGGTATTTAGGGGACATATAGAACTTAGGGGAGGGCACCTTCGGCCCCCAACATCCATCGGTCCTTCGGACTATGTGCCCCGCCCATTGCCACTTCAGGTTCGCAATTCGTAGAACTATGTCGGTGACTTTGGTTCTGCTACGGATCTCTTCATTTCTAATTCGATCACTTAGAGAAACTCCGAGCATAGCCCTCTCCATCGCACGCTTAGTGACTCTGAGCTTCCGCATGAGGCCCATAGTCAGCGACCACGTCTCAGAACCGTAGGTAATCACTGGCAACGCGCACTGTTCGAAGACTTTGGTCTTCAGGCACTGAGGATTATCAGACGAAAATATCTGGCGTAGTTTCCCGAACGCTGCCGAACGGATAGAGGAGTAGAAACATCTTATTGCTATGTTAAGGACTAAGACGTTTGGTCAGCCTTTTTATCCTATAATGGGAACCCACCCACAGCATAAATATCCAGGGCTTGGTACTTCCCCAGGGAATGTCTTACTCCAGAACACGTTATGGTACATTTCCTCGAAATGTTATACTTCAGGACACCTTATGGTACTTCCCCGGGGAAACTGGAAATCCAGGACATGATATGGTACATCTTCGGGGAAGGTTTTACTCCGGGACACGTTATGGTACTTCCCTGGGGAATCTATTACTCTAGGACACAACATGATGCTTGCCCTGGGAATCTATTACTCTGAGACATAATGTGCCACTTCCCCAGGGAATCTATTGCTTCAGGAGGACACGATATGGTACTTCCTCGAGGAATGTTATACTTCAGAACACGTTATGGTACTTCTTCTCGAAATGTTATATTTCAGGACACGTTATAGTACTTCCCCGGGGAATCTGGAACTCCAGGACACGATATGGTACGTCTTCTGGGAATGTCTTACTCTGGGACACGTTCTTGTACTTCCCTGTGGAATCTATTGCTCCAGGACGTGATATGGTACATCCTCAGGAATCTTTTACTCTAAGATACAATGTGCCACTTCCCCGGGGAGCCTATTACTCCAGGACACATTGTGGTATTTTCCCAGGGAATCTATTATTGCACAGGATGTAATATGGAAACAATTACAGCTGCAGTCAGTGACTGACTAACTACCTGACAAAGGAGACTTCAGCTGCCCTATAAAGCATTAATAAAATATTATTGGTACACTTAACCTACCTTTTCCCCTTCACCAGTACAAAGTCCATCATCAGGCTTCTTCTCTTCTGTTTTCTTATCACATTCAGTGTCAACAACAGCTGTGCAATATCTAACAAGTATTCTACCAGAGTTGATACTGTATTTAAGTATATTCACACTCGAAAACAATTTAGAAAATCCCATTATAAATACACAATTCGATAATAATGTAACAAAAATGCCTACTAGATTACAATTGATTTTAAATGTAGAACTTTTGTTTTTATTATACAACATCAAATATGTTTATTAAAAGAAACCTAATTGAAATATGAAATAAACTATCTTAAATAAAATAAATTGAAGTTACATTGTAATGATTGTTTAAAAAAAATCCTATAAATCATTATTAACATGATAAAGAAATAAAACTAACAAATACATCACAATGACAATAAATATATAATAATATGGGCATAAAATGAAATAATAGCTTTGTAATTATGTAAAGTAATATAATATTAAAATATTTTTATACAAAAAAAGATTTTACAATATCCTTAGAATATAACATAGAAACCATATTTACAAAATCTTATGTGCAATTCTCAGGCAGGAAAAGTGAAACCTTCAGAAATGTTGGCTCCAAGATAATGTTTAACATTTATATATACAGTTCGTTTGCGTTGAGAATGCAGTGAGTCATCATTCTAGCCCCGCCCCATATCCAATCAAAACCTTCAGAAGATCTTCAAGTGATCACTGTGAACTTGACCTTGTAATTTGAAAAGATTTGATTGGTCAGGGGGTGAGCTAGAAATCTCATTCTCTCCCATGTACAATCTTATCAATCTATGTGTCTCATTTAAGTGTCGTTCGGGGGCAAGGATCAGAGTACATTAATAATAGTCCATATTAAAATGATTTTGAATTAGATTTCACTTTTCATTAATTTTGAATTTTTATTTTCTTAAAAGAACAAACAATTGTAAGATTAAATTGATATAATGAGTTATCCTAAGATAAAAGAAAAGATAGAAAGTTAGACTTTTTTGTACATCTTATAAAAGTATTTCCTATCATATATTGTTTAAGAGATTAGAAAGATCAGAGGAAAACTCCCAGCTTTTACAGAAGTCTATTCACAAATGATATACATAAAACTTCCTCAAATGTTACTTGATATATTTGTCGAAAGTGCATGAAAATCTGTTCAGTAGTATATGAATTTATTATGAACAGACAGGCGTTGGAGGACTTTGTTTAATAATATCTTAAGAAATCATCATTATATTATCTCCTGTGACCAACATTAATTTTGAAACTTGTCGTCTTTGGTACATGCCTTATTGTAAGCGATACCCTTCTCTCCCTTGACAATACTGAACCCTTTACATATCGACTAGAACACATATCCAAATTAACTATATTATCTAACAAATCTTCGTTAATTTCCTCAATACTATGTAAATAATAGTGATATAACCTATCTTGTAAAATAAGTAAACTTCTTGGCTCTAATAGAAATGAAAAAATTGTAGGTTTTGATATGTTACTCTCTATATTATCATCGGCTGGTTCTGAAAATTTCAAAACTGTATGGGATTCAAGAGATATTGTAGCTATCGTTGGATAAAACAGTGAACCATCTAAATGTGGTAAAATACCTTGTTTTGGTAAATATTCATTAACGAGTACATGGTTTGGTTTATTTCCATTCATAATATTCAAAGAGTGTATACTGTTTAAATATTTTTGTAGCCATTTGGGTATTTCTTCAGCTATCATGCCTTTGTTATGTGGAATTCCACCCCAATTTTGCAGTCTCCTGTTTGATAGTTGAGTCCATTTCGGTTTTGGTGAAGCATAGATATTTGATAGTATGTAGTCTTCATCCTCTTTTGTGATAAATTCAGATACATAATATGCAGCTGGATCCGCCTGCAAATTGATTTGTCTTTTTTAGTTTATTATCAAATCAGACAAAAAATTGTAAAATATATATGTCAGAGTGCAAGAGTCTGTGGATTGCTGGTCCGTGTGTAATAGTCTGTGGAACGCTAGCGTCATCTTTGTATCGGCGTGGAGGCAGAGTCAATAAGTGGCAGTCCGCCCGTCTCTCGGGAGTCCTCGAGTGGCGGTCGACCGGAGTGGTCGATCATTGAAACTGTTGCGTTCCTAGCTATTAGTGTTAATGACTTTGTGTAAATTGATATCGGGAACATTAAGTGATTGAACATTATAAACCGAGTTAATTAATAAAGCGTTTGATTGCACCAACATTACCCATGAACGCCCACAGAATAACAAATTAAATAATGGATCCAATAAATAAAAACTTCTGATGTTGGCGGAGAACCCTACGCCCCTGTGCTTTATGCTTCTCCGTTCTCTCTCTTATTCTCCGATTTATATATACTCATATATTTATCATAATTCAACATCTTGTTTAATAATTGATACATCATAACTGCAGTAATGAAAATTACATATTTGTTGTTAGTAAGTAAAGTTACATTTATTTCAATGTATTTAATTAAATAAAGAAGACACTGTATGGCATCTCTATACCATATTATGATCCATATAACAATAGTTATATTTTTGCATACTGCATACTTCAATAATGTACCTACGATGAGGTAGGATAGTTCTACTGGGCACAGGCCCCCTCAATCATAGGAGAAAGAGTTTTTAGACCACTGACATACCACTACTCATTGCGGGTTAGCAGTACAACCATACCCCAGAATATACAGATTTCCTGACCGGTATTCCTCACCAAATTTATATATATTTTACGTTTAACAATTTTACAACATATCGATGGTTATCAAAAAGATTTTAGAATGGTTAGACTTATAATGATGCATTCAAATGCTTGAGGATTCGTGAAAAATGAGAAATAGGTAATTGAAGGTTTAGCAATAGTATACAAAATAATTTACTGTTAACTATATAAAACTTACATCGGCCACTCTGTAGTTTTCAAGACAAAATGAATTGTCCATTATTTACATTACACTTATGTCTCGCAAAATACAATAAAATTAGTGATTGAGTGGAAAGAGAATCTGAAATGTTTTTATTTTTGCAATTCATTAAGATAAAAGTAAGTTGAATTAATTGTAAACAAATCCTAATTCGAAATAAACTTTGCTCAATGCACAGATTAACTAATTATTCCAAACATAGATAATACCTATATAGTATATAGGTATTATCTATATAACGTTAATGTAATTTTTACTAGAAATGACAAGACAATTTGTTACTATTTTGTTGTTATAAACTTGTTTGTTACAGTAATTGAAATGAAAAGTCGAACCATTAATTTAAATATCGCACCGTGATGGCCCAAAAGACACATCGATTATTGTTGAAAGTCGAGAATCCTTCTTTCGTTCTTTTTCTAAAACTTCTGCCTAATTGTTATACAATATGCATTCATCGCGTTTCTTTTCGTGACAAAAAATATAGAAAGTAACTCTGGAGATCCCCAGCATAATTCAGAAATATATATGAACTACCTACTCTTAGTGAAGTAGATCGCAGCAGCAGGATGGTCTATACTCCAACAATTTCTCTCCTAAGAGTGAGGCGACCAGTATCTAGTAACGCTGCGTTTATAGGATGCTATTGCGCTTTACCTTCATCACTTTACATTATTAAAGGCATCAGAAATAATAAAAATACAGTAAGGGTTGTTATTTTAAGACCTATAATCATACTCTTTACATGTCGATTTCTTTATATCTGTGAGTAATTTAAACCGATTTATTTTTCAATGAAATGATGTTTGTGGTTTATGTAATATTATAAACAATTTACATACTTATTTTGCTTGATACTTGATGAAATGAAATAATATTATAGTGAATCTACTTGTTTAAATTGCCTCAAATATTTTCGTCCATCCGGCGCATGTAAAGTGAAGAGCGTTCGCATCAGCTATTTCACGTATACTGGGTTTCATAAAATCACACAATTCTTTTTTAAACTACCCTGTTTTCGAGAGCAAATTTTGCTTTGTCATTTTACTATACTGGCGTGTAAGGTTTCCTGGGTATAGTGTTCGACGAGGGTATAATCATATATATTTGTAGTTTTTCTATGATGTGTGAAGGTTTTATTCGTTTGAAGGGTTTTATGAGTAAGTCTGATTCTGTTATTTTGTATGGAATATTTGAGGCTATCAGTTATATTTATATATACTATGCATCATATCTAGCTATTCATATGAATTAGATTTTAGTTTCTTTTGTCATATTACATTCTGGGTCCAATTTTTAGTCGAATATACAAATTATAAATACCAACTTTTTGAAACCAACATTCAGTTATTACTAAAGTAGTGCATGCTTTTCTATGCGCTGCAAAGAAATTAATTAGTAACTCACTTAAATTGTTTTGAGTCTTTATAAAGTAAATTATTATGCACACAATACGATCTTTTAAGATTATATATTCAGGGCACTTAATATAAGATGCTGTTAAACGATTTATTTCTCTCTAGTGCTATTTAGTTTAAAAAACTGCAATGTTATAGCAAATTGTTGAAGAATCTTTCATACAATTTTTCTATATTTATTTAGATAGCGATATTCTTCAGAATTCCGTTGAAATTTTGAATTTGTTTGTTTGACATGCTTTGTAATATTTAGCACATATTTGTTATTCTTTTTAGATTCAACGGTTAATTTTATTAGATGATTGATACATGCGTTTAATGTATTTCACCACTGTTTACAATTATAATTTATTGCCTTACAGGAATAATAAAATGGAAGGTTCTTGTAGGTAAATCATGAGCATGCAATAGCATTATTGCAACACTGACATCATATTTATCCAAATTAATATTAATTATTAAAACTTTATTAGTTTTATAATAAAATAACATTTTATTAACATTTTTTTTTAATAAAATTATATTTACATTGACACCTTAAATATTGAATATTTATTATCTATAGCAATACGTGCAGTATCAAAACATGTACAGCTACCTTTTTGACAGGAAGAGGCAGGCGATAAAATGTTATTTGTTAATATTTTTCTTCTAAACGTGTTATAAATGGTTGAATGTAGAATGTGAATAATATGGGTGGTTGCATCGGTATCACCAGAAGTAGAAGCGGCCCCATCGAGGACTCATCGGGTACTGTGTCACGGCCTAATTCGGGTAGGTCATTTCGGCCTCTGTCGCCGTGGAGACGTGCTAGAGCATAATATATCGACGCTGCTCTTAACTGAGCCTTTCTTTATAATAGGCTAACTTAGCCCAATATTCTTATTATATCGATGAGCCTTAGCATTACTTATTTTCGCTAGTAGTGTTGGGTAAAACATGAAAAAGAGTGGCCTCCTCTTTGTACGAAGCCATTAAAATGTTCCGCTACAAATAAGGTGAGGCGTACTGAAGTAAGGCAATACATTAGATGTGCCTTAATACGCGCGTCCGCCTTCTATCTTATTTTCTCTGAAAAAGTGAAAATACAAAGTGGTACATTGTATAATATTGTCTCTTTTACTTTTTCATTTCATGTATAGCACAAATGTACGATTTCTTGTATGTTCTGCTAAATGTCTACTGTCCTTAGAATGACCCATTATTATGAGTACCCAGATTTTGTTATTGCTGCCAGATTAGCTTGACTGTAGTCAAATCTGATGGGAAGTGATAATACAGTTTCAGATGGAAGCATCTTAACCTGGCAAGAGGTAATTTATATCTGATTGTTATGGCTTATGAACTCTCCGCAGGGCAAGTTTAGGAAATGGAATTTTGTTATCTTTCTGATTCTGGACTAGTTGGAGTGGCTAGTTGTTACCCTACCAGCAAATAGCATCAGGCAATTTATTTTATTTATTTATTGACAAAGGCTTACCAACTAACACCAAAATAAAAATATTCTATAGTAGGAAACACAGTTGTTTCTTTATTGAATGTCCTCCTTCTTTTCTGGTTGTGGCTCACTGCTGAGCATTGTGATGACCCCAACATTACATGTTGCTCCATCTTTGCCTATGACTACCTATGTGGATGGCCTGACTGACTTTTGTATCCAACTGTTCAGCTATCAGATCAGACCATTTTTAAGGCTTCAACCTCTGAATGATAATGAGTTTCTCTAGGTTCCTTATGAGTCTTTGTATGTCAAATTATTGTAGGATCTGCTTTAAACATATTGAGTAACCATCAGATCTTTTAGAATGGAGACATTTGTTCTGTGGGCGGTTCAGGTGATAGACCCTATTGAGCATAGCACTAGTAAAACTAGAATAAAGTCCAAACTTTTCTATTCTTTAAATAATATGTATAGTATTAACAATGTGGAAGCCAAACCAGAACTGAAATTATCAGCAGATTTAGAAAAAACGTGTCAGTCTTTGTTTTAGGTGGATTACGGAAGAATCAATCCTTGTGTCACGAAACAATAAGGTGGAAATCAGACGTGCCATTAACAGAAGGTCAGCTAAGAAGTAAGCGAGATGAGTTTTGGGACACCGCTCCCGCTTTCGAAGGTCGTAAGGAGATATGGGACGCACTTAGAGCCGCGGCGGTCGCGGCAGAGGCAACAGATTTCCAACTCGCGCAGGCAATACTTGATGGTGCTAGTGTTTCGGTACCTAATGGCTATCTCACTGAATGCTATGATGAATGGGGAACTAGATATCAGGTAATTTTTTCAGAATTTTTAGAATTCTTAGATTCATCATCATCATCATGGATGCCTACGGCACCTTGAAGAACATCAAAAATTCTAATGTATAGATTAATGTTTTTAGAAATAATCTCCCCAATAATTTTATTCTTATGCTATGATTTTGTTTTTTCTTTTTTATATACATTTTTTTGGTTTATTACATTGTCCTGCATCTTTAACAAGTATGTATAGTTAAAAGCATTTTAGTTCAATCAAAGTGGGACAAAATTATGTTGCAAGCCTCTGTTACATACACACATACATAGTCACAAAATTGCAAAACTTAAAATCGTAAATGATGAATCTCCTTTTTAATTTTTGAAGACATAAGTTAGAGTTGTCATGACCCAGATCTCGTGCACAGTTCCTTTCACTAATTGTGCAAGGAGATGCTAATAATGTCACCTTTAAGTTATTGTCATTGTATTATTCTGTTGGTAACTTTATTTATTTCAATTGTTTCTTTTCTAGATTTTCCTAATGAATACAAATTAGTTGATTTATGTTTCTCAAACTTAATTATGCAATTAAAATATATAATGTTATTGATAAATTTAGTGAATAGTAATTAAATTTTAAATCTAATTAATTATTATTAATATATAAGTCCGTTTTTATTTTAATCACTTATTAATTTATTTATTAATTTTTTTTTTTTTTCTTTTAATATTTAAGCTGTGCACCACAAGCAAGTGTTTAGCGTCCGAACTTCTTAGAGCCATTTCCTTTAAACGACAGTAAATAAAACTACAACCCATGTACACAATTCTTTTTTGTATAGCTTTAGATTTTTTATTTTTATTATTATTATTATTTTTTTTGCTCTCTCTTTTATAGTGTAGTTATAGTATGTTATAGTGTAGTTATAGTTGTATATGCAAGGATCGTGGCAAGTGGAAGGATGTTGTCTCTGCCTACCCCTATGGGAATGAGGCGTGATGCTATGTATGTATGTATGTATAGTATGTTTTTACTCTGGTGTTGGCAGCAGACGTATTAAGGTGCGAACTGAAAAGTAGCTTCAAGCTGAGTTTTACGCCTTTTCGCAGAAATGTTTATATATTTTTAACTTTTGTCCTATTTAATGTAAACGCCACATTTTTTGCGAATAAAGATCTTTTATTATTATTATTATTATTATTAAATATCACTGGAAATTAAAAAAAAAATTTGTTACATAATATTCTTATGTATTTATGAATATGTTTACATTAAACTATTTTAATTAATTATAAACTGTTGAATTTAAAAAAAATGTTACGTAATATCTTTATGTATTTGTTACACTAAAATATTTTAATTATTTATGAATTACTAAATTTTGATAAAATTAAAAAAAAAAATTGTTATTACGTCGTATTGTTTTGTATTTATGAATATGTTTACAACTAAATCGCTAGTTATGTAATGAAATTCAAAACACTGTAACAGCTGTATACTGAGAAGTTAACATTGTGACGTCACACGCACTCCTGTTAGTTCAAGTACTGTGGGTGTGCATTCGGCACTCTCAGAAATAAATTTTAATTTTAAAATAACTTCAATATATATATAATCTTATATTTATTTATTTCTACTCTAATAAACACAGAAGTTTATTGCGCTTTTATAGATTTAGAAAAGGCCTATGATCGAGTGGTGAAGAATGAGCTGTGGTCCACGTTATATACGTGCGGGGTGAGCGGGTTAATCTGATTCATGCATTGAAGTCTCTCTATGAGGGTTCTAGTGCTTGTGTCAGAATAAACAGTTTGACAGAAAAAGAAAGTATGTATGGGTTAAGAATGAATGAATTACTCAACAAATGTTACTTTACGCTGATGATCAAGTAATACTTGCGTCATCCGCTAATGAGCTACAGGAGATCCTAAATATTATGAATGAAGCTTTGAAAGGGAAAGGAATGAAAGTGAATGTAAGCAAAACGAAATTTATGCTTTTCAAATGAGATGAATCAATCTATGATGAATGGCAATATTTTTATAGATGGGTAACAAGTGGAAGAGGTGAAAGAATTTGTATACTTGGGATCTAAATTTACAGAAGATGGAATATGTGAAAGTGATATTGAAAGGAGACTGAATGCAGGGAATATGGTAAATGGTGCCCTGCACACGTTTATGAATAGCCAGAGAGTGTCTCAAAGAGCCAGCCTGGCTGTGCATGCAAGGGTGTTGGTGCCAACACCTACGTATGGTAGTGAAAGTAGGGTATGGCAGAAGAATCACAAAAGTAAAATAAATGCGGTAGAGATGAGAGCGTTGAGAAGTATGAGTGGTTTGAAACTGAGTGACAGAATAAGAAATAGTGTGATAAGAAAACGTTGTGGTATAAAAGAAGACGCAGTGACTAAAATTGAGAAAGGTATGCTTAGATAGTTTGGGGACGTAAAGAGAATGAATGAAAGGAGACTGACAAAAAGGGATGTATGAGTCAAGAGTGAATGCGAAAGTTGGAAGGGGAAGACCAAGGCGAACGTTCCTGGACCAAATCCAGGACATTTGAAATATGGGCCAGGTCAAGAGTACTCTAAACCGACGAACCTGTATGAGGAGTTTAATGAGAATGAAAGAAGCGAAGGAGATATGCAAGGATCGTGGCAAGTGGAAGGACGTTGACTCTGCCTACCCCTGTGGGAATGAGGCGTGATGCCCTTCTTCTTGAATCGCGCTGTCCATTGCTGAAAACTT
Organism: Elymnias hypermnestra; assembly: GCA_015832385.1. Lineage (NCBI taxonomy): Eukaryota > Metazoa > Arthropoda > Insecta > Lepidoptera > Nymphalidae > Elymnias > Elymnias hypermnestra. Next base: position 121,322 of record JACTOM010000064.1, on the reverse strand, counting down.
CATTAAAATCCTTTGATTACTTTAAAAGATCTAAGTGAATACTGTAGATTTACCATGTTACCCTCATGTTCCTTTTTTTTGTCCCTTTTCTTTTCTCTTGCGCAATTAATTTGTTTTTGTTTATTCAAAACCCGCACATGTATATATGATGCATGTCGAGTTCGCCAATAACTGGATGTGCACTGCGGCTCCTTTTGAATGTTGGTTTATTGCAATAGTGATAGTGACACATCTGTTGGTGAACAATATATATTTCGGCGGTACCGTGAGAATTGATGTTTCACTGAATTTATCTCTTAGAGAACCATGAGATCCTAATTGATATGAGTTTCAATGTCCGCCATAACAGTATGCCGTAAAACATCAGTGGTGTTTCAACATCAGTGTATTGTCTAACTTTTCGAACAACAAATGCAGCTGAGCTAGGAGCCAGGGTCTTTATATGGCCACTCCACTGAGGCCCATAGCCTAATATTATTCCTAAGTAGTATACTTATATATAAATGGTTAACATTATTTTGAAGCTAAAATTTTCACGTTTCACTTCTGCTACGTGCGAATTACACAAAAGGTTGTGTTTTTGAAAAAGGCAATTGTCATTGTAGGTTCCTATATACTGTCTGTCAGCGCCCATAAACATGGTAAAGGAAGCCAGCGGGCGGGACTCTCCTGCCGAGTGCTCGGAGCCAGTGGACGGAGGAGCAGCTCTGGCACTGCGACTGAGGTTGTCAAGCGGTGGCCCTGATCTCGATCTGCCCGTGTGTGCTAGAAATACTATAGCGCACTGTAAGGCCAAGCTACACGTAAGTATGACTACTGGATCAATCCAGAATATTTCTTACTTTGATTTCTTTTTAACTATATTTTTGGTATGTGATGATAAAGTCTATATTTGATGTTTTCTATACGGTATCGTATCGAAACGCAAACTTTTTTCAGCCTCACATTTTTGCTGTTAGAGTGGTAACTAGTCACGACCGAAGCCCACCAATAAATGACAAATGAGACTATGTAAATTGCTAAATATTAACCGAAGGAAATCCAAATTACATGTAATTAAAATCTTTATATTTATATCGAATTGAAAATGTATTTCTGTAACAAAGGGTCGAAAGCACGGCGACATTACCCGAACTGACCCGAGTGCGTGTGACGTCACAGTGTTACCGGTTGCAGTATTGTGAATTTCTTTAATTAATACTATCGATGGTTTATGTTGACATATCCCTAATTATATAACATTATGACGTCACAAACATGGCGACCGATCGTTGCGTGTTTTTAGTCACGTGATGTTTATTGTTTATAAATGTGTTGAAGTGAAACTTCTTTAGGCGAATGAGGATAAAAAACGCGTGATTGGCGTCACGAAGATGCGCAGCGTTTATGTGCTAATTCGTTTGAAGGTTAGGTGGTTTTAATATTGGTCTAGTGGTTAGCATGTTCGACTACAGACATGTGGTCCTGGGTTCGAGTCGCGGGTCGGGCCAATTCAAAAATCAATATTGAGTTTTCTATTAAGATTTTCTCAATATTTGCCCGAAGTTGGGAAGTTGGCGGTGTGATCCACCCCCGTGCCTCGGAGAGCACGTTAAGCCGTCGGTCCTGCGCCTGACCTCTCTCCGGTCGTGTCGGATTCCCGTCACATTGGACTCTGAGAGTGAAGGAATAGAGAGTGCACTTGTGTACAATGCCTGCTCTAAAAACCCTCGCTCCTCGGAGTGAGGAGGCCTGTGCCCAGCAGTGGGACGTTAATGGGCTGCAACTTACTTACATACATTTCTCTTTTCTAAAAGTCTCGGATGATTTGTATAAATATAAACAAGACTTAAAAATTCGTTTGCCAAAGCAGTTTCACTTCTGACATGTGTGCATTGTACGCACGCTCTTTTAATTTTTTTGTGAACACATCCGTAGTTAATTAGTAGTATAACATTATGACGTCACAAACATGGCAACCAATCGATGTATGATATTTGTCACGTGATATTTATTGTTTATAATTGTAAAAATGAATTTTTGAAATCGTGTCAACTATCAATAATAATAGCCATTAACGGATTTTACATTTATTGTTGTAAAATGAGCGCCAGAGAGGGTGAGTGTCTCTCTCTCTCTCTCTCTCTCTCTCTCTCTCTCTCTTTGTGTGTGTGTGTGTGTGTGTGTGTGTGTCGGTACTTGTGTCTGTAATATTTATCTTTTATTGCTATGCTAAATTATTGTATTACTTATATACTATACACTTATGCTAAATTGTATTACTTATATACTAAAGTTGTACCTTGTATATCCCACTTATAAGCTAACCAGGCATGCAATACAAATGTGTTACCACTGCAATTAAACTTAGATATTAATAAATCTATGAACATACATATAATGATTATGGGCCTTATACGAAAGTTCAGAGTCACTCAGCGTGCGATGGAAAGGGCTATGCTTGGAGTTTCTCTACGTGATCAAATCAGAAATGAGGAGATCCGTAGCAGAACTAAAGTCACCGACATAGCCTTACGAATCGCGAACCTGAAGTGGCAATGGGCGGGCCACATAGTCCGACGGACCGATGGACGTTGGGGCCCGAAGGTGCTGGAGTGGCGACCCCGCACCGGGCGGCGCAGTGTAGGTAGACCCCCCACAAGGTGGACCGATGAGATAAAGAGGGTCGCCGGTAGCCGCTGGAGCCAGGCGGCGCAAGATCGGGCCTCGTGGGTATCATTTCGTGAGACCTATGTCCAGCAGTGGACGTCCATCGGTTGAAGCGACATATAATGATTAAAAAAGGGTGAATAAGAAAGAAAATAAACTAGCTGTTTATCAAAAACATTTTCAGTTTACGTTTGAATGATGTGAAAGAGTCGCCAAAGATATATTTGCATTTTTAAATATCTCATTTTATTTAATCAATGTTCTATTTAGTGCAGCATTTAGTTCTGTTGGTTTTTGAGAGTTTTCTAAATGCATCTTATATTGGGTCTTGCGTTAAATTTTGGAACAGCCAGTCTTATTCTTTTTTTTTTGCAAAATTTATCCTCATTAACAGATTTATCAAAATAAACCAACTGTCAATTAACTTCCTTCGATTTAACTGTGTGTGTGAAAAAATATATATGTTTCACTGGTAATTTGAACTTCCCAGGTTCAGGAGAAGATATCTCCATGGAGGCAGCGCTGGTTCTACGGGGGCAAACTGTTGGGCGACAAGCTGCTGGTGGAGGAGGCCCGCATCACGCCTGGATACGTGGTGCAAGTCATCGTGGCCGAAGCCGAGCCCCGCCCCCCCAGCTAGTCGCCCCCCACAGGTATAGTCCAGTTGTAGTTAGTCACCGAAGTGGACAGGTAAAGTCAACTCAGATAAATTACCTCTCACCAGCTCAGAGCCTTACCATCTTAGGCTATATCAGCAATTTCCATTGGATACTTGGAGGTTCTTTGGATCATGCATAAAGGAATTATTCTTTTTAACAATTTGTGAAAAAAAAATACTTTATAACAAGTTTTTATAGTAATCACACTTGTCTTCTCTCCTCTCTTCTCTCTCTCTCTCTTTCCCATTGGTGCACTATTATGCCGTCGTTGTGTGGTGCACTTGTGGTTTATCACACGATATCGCGTGATACAATACAGTTTTATAATGCAAGTGTGAATATAGTAGTATGTATATCCCCAAAAAACTGATACATAGTTGACTCAATATAACGTTTTTTATGGTTATGAAATTTATACTATCCCATTCTGTCTCTTCTGTGACGCAGACGAAGATGCGGGAGTTAATTGGGCAATAATGATGCAAAAATTCAAAATTGCTCATCGGAACCGCAAACATTTTCATTTAAGGACACTATTAATATTTTGTTGAACAAATTGACTTTGAAGTGGTGTTTTACAAGCAAAAAACTCTTGCTAATCTTGTTATTTAAACGCTATTTTATTTGTTATGTATTGGATTATGAATACATTGTGGATTTTAAGCTGAATTGAATTGGTACTAATATTGATATAACTCCTGTTTATACTTCTTCTTAAATAACGACTAGTATAAAAAGGCCCATTTGAATTTGAAATTAGAAAAAAGTGTTGTGACTAAATTACCTAAAAAAGGAAAAAAACAATTAATAAAAGTATATCAAGGAATTAGGAGGGGAAGGGAGTCTCTGACATACATGTTTGCTTTCCATGGTCGATATAGAAATTTGAATTCTTTCCAGGATTAAAACACAGGAATGAACCCGCGACATCGGCTGTCGCCAGCACCGAGCCTGGCCTCACGCGATCCCAACACTGTACCATAGCACACTGCGAATTATCCCTCTAACCACTAATGTAAGATAAATTATACATGTAATTTTATTAAGTCAGTCATTTATAAGTCGCTAGATCTGCCTTTACAACTTTCTCTATAATAAATCTCTTATAACATTCTCTGTATGCCTTGAAACATTTTATTGTACGACACTGATATTGCTAGTCACACGATATCGCGTGTAAGGATCGGTTATAGCACGCGAAAACGTTTGGTGAATTAATCACTAAAATATGCTTTAACATAACATTCTGTAATTTTCAATTTAAGATGTGCACCCTTTTGTAGTGAAACTTCTTTAGGCGTGTGAGCATAATTTTTTTTTACGGATGAAACGCGTGAATAGCGTAACGAAGATGTGCAGCGTTTTAAAAACTTTCAAAATAAAGTTAGGCACTTTCCATATTGACAAAAAACACGTTGGATATCTATTTAAAATTCGTCATTTGAGATTTATTTTCGTTAATGACATAACTTCCTTTTTCACTCCCTCTAAGTTTCGGAAATCTAAAGCTTTAGACTTGTCTGGTGCACTAATCCCTAAAATATTCTGTCACTATAAAAAGCTTATATACTTTCTGATTTCACATATGCATATGTTGTTACCAATCACGCGATATCTCGTGTTAGTGGCGATTTCATAAAGTGAAGGTTGGTGGTGCAATAATCACCTGAATGTTTTGTAACATTTGCTTTCATAATACTTTTAACCAATCACGCGAAACCGCGCATATAGAATGTGAATTAGTCACCAAAACATGCTTTAACATTCAACATGAAAGTAGAGCTTTTAACTTCATAAAATTTTTAGTGTTCATCACGTATAAGTGGTGATTACTAACGCAAATGCGCATGGTACACTAATAACCTGAATATTTAGTAACCGTATAAAATGCTCAGACTTTTATACTTTTTGGTTTCACATTCATATGAATGTGTTGTTCCCAATCACACGATATCGCGTGTTTAGTAGCGGTTTCATAAATTAAAGGTCTTGTAACTGAATCGCCTGAATATTTTCTATAAGTGCAACATTTTATTTTATAACACTTTTTACCAGTCACGCGTTAGCGCGTGTAATTGAATGTGAATTAGTTACTAAAATATGCTTTAACATTAAATATGACAAGTACAGTTTGTAACTTTATGAAACTTTAATGTTGTGTGACAATCATTAATTTTCACATATTTATTACCATTCACGCGAGATCGATTCGTGACGGTTAAATGATTTGGTGGTGTGTGGTACACTAATGGTCCATCATGCGATGTCGTGTAACACAAACTAGATCCAGAGGTGCGTTTTGTATCAGCTACGTGATATAGCGTACCGTATAGTTTCTATGGTGTGTAATTGCCCCCTAGCATTGATATCAGGTGGCGTTAATTGCGTAGTGCACTTATGGTCTATCACACGATATCGCGTGATACAATACAGTGTTTAAATATAAAACCTAATGGAAGTGGCGTATCTAGCGATATAATATTGACCTCTTAAGGTACACAATCTCGTTGTTTGTATTGTTTTCTGATAAAAAGGCCTCCAAACACATCGTATGCAATTTTAAATGTCTAAAATATACAGGGTGTTTGGGATATCGAAAATTTCATCTTACCCTCCGTATTAATGAATAACACTGTATATTGTTTCTATACCAGCGGGAAAAAGTTAGCAAATAAAAAAAACAAACTTTTGCAATTTTTGAAAAGGCTGTATCTTCAATTATTTAAATTTAACTCGTGACTTTTTTTAAATACTTCAAAATATTTTTTTCTTTATTTAAAAAAATATTGAAAAATGATGTTTTTTTCGATTAACGAATACATTTAATCCCTAAATCTAGTTATTTAAGTCCCTAACACCCTGTATAACGTTAAATATGTAACAACGTAAGGAACGATGGACCTAAATTTTTTAGTAGTGAGCTTCGTACCCAAATCTGCGGTACCGATATGTAAATATAGCAAACGCTTGGAGTTAGGTTATGTACGTGTAAATTAATATCTTATGTGGAATAATCTAGAATATGACGGCATAAAATTAACTAAAGGTCACATTTACTGATTTGAGATGCAACGAATATTTAGGAGTTTGATTTAAAAAAAAAAAAAACAGTTTTCATAAATGATGATATAGTTTTAAATGGAATCGCGGTATCCAAGTATCGGAATGGATGTTTTTTTGTTTCGCGGCAAGTATTTTCTGGTACGGTGGTAACTAGCCAAGCCCGAAGCCTCCCAGTAGTCCAAACTCAGAAATGCTATTTTCTAAATTTGACTTATCGGCAATCGAATCCAGAATTTTGAGGTTTCGAGGGGTTTGAGTCTATATCAAATTTAACAGTAGAGTAAGTGACTGATTTTATAGTCAGCTACCGAGTCTATTAACTGACTCTATACTCATCAAGTATAGAGACAGGCTTTATAGTTTGCCACCAAGTCTAGTGACTAATATTTTAGTCAGCAATTGAGTCTAGTAAATCACTTTATCATCAGCCACCAAGTCTAATAACTGACATTACAGTCAGCCAACGAGTCTATTTGCTAACTTTAACGTCAACCACCGACTCCTAGCCAGTCGCTGAGTTTAGTGACTCTTAGTCAGTCACTGAGTCTATTGACTGATTTTACTCTCCTCAATCACCGAGTCTATTGACTGACTTTATACTCACCAAGTATAGAGACAGGCTTTATAGTCTGCCACCATGTCTAGTGACTGACATTACAGTCAGCCACTGAGTCTATTGAATGACTTTATCATCAGCAACCGAGTTTAGTGATCGACTTTATCGGCAGTCAGCCGAGTCTGTTGATTGACTCTATACTTATTCAGAATAGTGACTGACTGGGATTTGGTTGCGTGCTGTGTAGAAACTGTTGGAAGTAAATTATCTCTTATTAGGTCAGCACGCTATCATCATAGACTTTACCATCACTTACTTACTTATTGGAATGCAATATTATTACTTGATGATACTTCTTTGCCAGTAACTAACCACGATCCAAGACATCCCAGTTAAAATCTGGACAAATTAGAAGAAAAAATGTCGGTCTCTGTCGGAAATCGAACCCGCATCGTCTTAACAATCGATATACCAGAAAATTCGATGCATCTCTAATATTTGTGAAACAATAATTCAAGTGAAACTTTTTGAAATTTGCACGAACGAGTAACTGATGCGAGCCATGGGTGCCGCCATATTGGCCTTGGCTGTTCTGCCGAGCAACTGTCATTTAATAAATAGCCGGTGCAAAAAAAGTTTCACTTTAAAAACCAATATTGTTTTAATATTTTTTCTCTGACAACACTGAGACCTTTGATATTGTAAATTTTAGTTTTACTCTCATAAAAAAAATATATCACTTAAGTCTAACATACATTATATATTAGTACTAACATGCTAGATTAATGAATCTTATTTAGTTAAATTACGAGGCTTAAACTTTTATACAAAATAATTAAAATATAATTAATATTCGGTTACCATAGATAAAATATATTTTCGTGTCTGTATTTCAATGGTCGCACAGATTATTAACTGAACAGATGGTAAAATGACGTTTGATTGAAATCCACAGACTAATTCTTATCTATTTATCTATATTCGAATAAGATAACTGCATTTCAGACATCAAACGGTATTACTGTTATATTAAAAGTCTCGAAATTTCGCCTTTTATTAATAAACTATTTGAAGGCCTAATAAATCTGACATATATAGTATAATAAACTTACTCCAGTGTCTCTTTGTAAATACTTGTTTGATTATTAATGCGATATTTTATTATAATTATTAAAAAGAAGTAATAAAATATACAATATTTATCATCGTGTCTTGTATTATCGATTTGATTCATAATAAAACAATATTATATACAGGGTTATAGGTAATCCGACGTATTCCCGTTAGGTGATAGTCACCGCGACTATAACAATAATTTTAAACCTCATTTGCATTATGTAAAAGTGTGTTGATCACTTTCAAAAGTGATAACATGTTATGGGAGGGTAAACTGCTTCGTTAGGTAATGCTTCCCTTTCTCTCACATGTTAGGCAGGCTCTTTCTCTCTCACTCTAACCCAGCGCTAACAACGCTACCTGTATTGCAGACAGAGGCTTCTCTTTCTTATACCGAGTGTTCATTGTGCGATAGTCATATACCATTGACAGTAATCATTTTTTTTTAAAATTAATAATTAAAGTTTTTCGAAAAATAGAGAGCTATGAAAACGGTTGTCTTTTTTGTAACGATCTCGTACATTCACCGAGTTACTCCACAAATCAAGTGTGCGTATCACTTCAATAATCCGCAAGACAAATTTCATAACGTTCTTTTGAAGTGAAACTTCTTTAGGCGCACGAAGGTTAAATATTGAACGGATGAAACGCGTGATTAGCGTCACGAAGATATGCAGCGTTATTATGCTAATTCGTTTGAAGGTTAGGCAATTATTATATTAACAAATAGCATAATAAAAATATTTCACAATTTTCTGTTTTCTAAAGTTGTATTCAAAAACAAAATTTAATTAATAATTTCTAATATTTACTAAAAAGCAAGTGGCTTTTTTAATTACACTTCTTCATTTCAATGAATTATTTGTATTAATTTTCGACGCTTAATATTTTAATGACAATTAAATTCCTAACATATATCCTTTTTTTCCCTCCCTCGGAAATCTAAAGTTTTACATTTGTATAATAATAAACAAGACTTAAAAATTAATATAGTTTGTCGCACTTTTCATATTTATTTCTTTTTAAAGCATTTTAATGGGAAGCAAAGTGAAAATATTTAAATTATATTATTTTTCTTTTGCTTTTTAAAATTTGTTTTAATATTGATAAGTTCTTAATCGTTTTATATAAATCGGAATCAGAAATCACATTCACCATACCCCAAAAAGTCACCCCTATCACCTAACAATAATACCTTGAATTACCAATAACCTTGTATATAACAGTAGAATAAAATGTCGGTCGAAGCCTCCTAGTAGTCCATTTAAATTGTGTAATCCTATATATAAAATTATATTATTATTACAACTGTCCCGGGTTCGTTTACGGGTTGGCCTAAGTTAGGAAATTGTTTTGATTCTTTTTGAAGGCGTGAGAGGTTTCGGCCGTGGCTAATTACCACCCTACGAGCAAAGACGTGCCGCCAACCAACTAGCTAGGAGATAAACTACCTATTACCAGTTCAGCAAGCTACCACTTTAAACTGTACATCACTTACCATTAGGTGATATTACAGTCAAGCGGCGTCCGATAAATTTGAAAAAAGTATTTTTTCCTAGTATTTATTATAATAATATTAGTTAAATAAAAAAAAAATACAATCATAAATATATATGAAGATTGAAGTAAGTATGAAACACTAGTAAAATAGCGCCATCTGTTAGAAATTGTATTAACTACACCGTTTCATTATTTTGTATCAAAATGGCGTCATTTTATATGATTCAATAAATTACTTAACCAAATATAAAACGGCGATACGAAATGTCATTTAGTTTTGTTTATAAGTTTTAAATCTGATTTTAAAGGTATGTATTACAAAATCAGAACACGACCGCTTCCGTTGACGCCACAGCAGCGACTGAAGGGTCATTGAACCTGATTGTTCATTTTATGACCAAAATACATGGTGACATTTGATAAAACTGCTATACTTATAGGAAATCATTTGTGTCTATGATATTGGTCTTGTCGTTTTTAGGACCAAATATACAGCTATACATAGTTTTTGTCAAGTCTAATGTATGATTCTATGATTTTTGGCCTAGTTATTCGATTTTAGGACCAATACCTGGGCGGCATTTGGTGTTTTCATTCTCCCGTGTTTGAACAAAGTTATGAGTCCAATTTTGTTGATCTCAATTGTTACATTTAGGACCAATTACATATATTTAACAGCGCCCTATAATTTCATTGATGTTGGTCGTAGATTTTGAGTTTAGGACCAAAAATAAGGCGAGTTTTGGCCGTTCTCTGTTACGGCTGTACGAAGTTATGAGTCAATGAGATTGGTCTTAATTGCGGTTTTAAGGACCAAAAACAAGGCGAGATTACGCGTCTGTTTCTGCTGTATCTGTATGAAGTTATGGGCCCATGTTGTTGATCCCAATCATTAGATTTAGAACCAATTACAGGACGATATTTATAACAGCGCCTTATTATTTCCATATTGGTCTTAGACTATGACCTTAGGACCAAAAACAAGGCGAGATTTTACGGTCTATCTTAATTGACGTTTTTAGGACCGAATATACAGATATTGGCAGCCCTTTATTATTTCAACGATATTGGTCCTAGGCTTTAGGACCAAAAACAAGGAGTTTTTTTGCGGTTCACTCTGCCATATCTACGAAGTAATCACGAGTCAATGGCCTTGGTCCTAATAGTCGCATTTAGGAACAATTACATGGCGACACTTTAATATTGCTAGCTCTATCTGTACTGTTTTAAACAATAAGGCTGTTGGTCCCAACTTTATATACGAGGCGAGAGGCGATATTTGTTATTTTTTTCTGGCATTATACTTTCGATCTTAGGACCAATTGCTTGGAGTCAATGAAATTGTATATGTGTTAAGGACTTTGGTCCTAAATGTCGATTTTAGTACCAAATTAATGGCGATATTTGGTGTTGCCATATACAAGATTAAATTAGACACTACTTCCCACCATTTTTTAAATTTGTAATATACCAGCCGATGATTTAACGAAGTTGGTCCTAATAATCGATTTTAGGACCGAACACATCGAACATAAACCAATGTATACAATATAAGTTATTTACGTAAATTTCACTATAATCTACTAAGGAATTACTCTATGGTGCTAAGAGATTTATTTTTCACATTAACCTATTTATATTTTACGTCGGTATGAAATGTATAACGATAAACGGCTGTGAGAGCGAGAACGACATAACTAATATTTCGTAAAGTTAAATAATTGATGACCTAATAACTCTCTGGTAACTGTTTTGAAACTCGAATGATTGATCAATGTGTTAAGAGGGTAGGCGGAGATTTTGAATTAGGCCGTTCTTGCTCTGATGACCTTAAAGTTTAATTGCGTACCATTTAATTTAGTGACTATTTATCAGCAAAGCCAGTAACCACAGTAACGGGTGTCCTCTCAGTTTGTAAATAAACACAAATTATTGTATACAGATTTTTATCATAATAAATTATCAGTTTTGAGTGTGTTTGTTTGGATTTGAATCCAGTTTTACTTGTTTTGTATGTATAAATCTTTAAACAGTAATTAATGCGTTTCGTCTCCTTTTTTTTATTAAATTATCGACAGATGGTTCAATAGAATGTAAATGGCTTTTACATGTATGGCAGTTTAATAATAAATAATGTTAACATCTTCAAAGAGTAAGAATAGAGTTTGTTGTCTGTTTCCTCACAGTAGTATCAGCGCTTTTAAACCGGTGGTAGATTGGTTACTAATTCATGATTCAAAAGAGTTTATTGAGTAGTCTTTTTAAAGCAGTAAAAATGTTTAGAGTAACTAATGAGTTTCTTGTCAGTTTTCTCTCGGTAGAAACGACGTTACAAAACTGGTAAAATTATTATCAATAATATAATATCTATTGTGGGAGTGTCTTATTAATCATATGTGACGTAAAAATCTCACGCGTTTCTAGTTTCCTCTCAGTAAAATCAGCGTTACGAACCAGTGTTCGTGGAATTCACAAATCAATGTCTATTTAAAAGAGCTTGGTATACAACTATAATATAAAAATGAATCGCAAAATGTGTTGGTAAGCGCATTTTAAATGTTCGTTGAAGTCCAAGGATGGTTTTACGGCGAAAAAAGTTCGAATAATTGTAGGAGAAACCCCCTAAAAGCAGCCATTTTCTGTTCCCCATACAAACGTTTTCAAACTTAGATGTAGAGCCAATTTGACCTTTATTGCCATTCGATAAAGTTCATAATAAAGTACAAGTACTCACTGTTGTCTAATCAATGTAGGTGTTTTCCTAACTTCAACAAGTCAATTTGCACTTTATTATCGCTGCACAAAGTTCAAAATCAATTGAATAGTCACTTAATGTACGAGCTATAGATAATTAGTAATGCTGTAATTTAATTGCGAATAGCATTCGTAAAACTGAAATCTGCCGCATTTCAAATCTCCTTGGCCGAATGTAGTCTGTCGTGTCTGCTAGTATTTTATAAAATATAATTTGATAAATTGGGAAAATGGGTAAAAAACATCAAAGTAAATAAAACTCTTCCTAGAAGGTCACGTTCGTAAGGTATTACGATTAGTACTTTTCCCCATAAAATAATGGTCTGGCTAGAATAACAAAATTCAAAAATACCCGCAATCTCAATTTGAAAGAAAAATATATATGCTCGTAACAAATTCATTTATTACTTATATTACTAAGCGTCATTTTAATACTATCCAAAGCTAAATGCTTTTCACAGGAATACAAATGGTAAAAGCTGTGTGACACAGCTGCAGTCAGTCAGTGACAATACCATAGTAAATCAGCAACATTATGTTGAGTTTCGTACAGTGGCGTAATACACGGTCCAAGGTCGATGTTATAGATTCAACAAAATGTTACAGATTTAACAAAATGATACTTATTTCATTAAATGTTACAAATTTAACAAAATGATACTGATTTCATTAAATGTTACAGATTTAACGAAATGTTACAGATTTAACAAAATGTTACAGATTTAACAAAATGATACTGATTTCATTAAATGTTACAGATTTAACGAAATGTTACAGATTTGATTGAAGCAATAGAAACAGATTTAACAAAAACTTACTTATTTAATGAAATTACACAGATTTAGCAAAAGGTTACTGATTTTTTATCAAAATCTTAATGACGTTTTTTAGAATCTTACTAATGTAATTAAAAAATGTAATTAACAACTAATGTAATTAAAAAAACTAAACCTTGTCAACTTTTAAATAAATGTTGCAGACTTAGGAACTCCATTTTTGGCTAAATTAACCCCTTTTTTGCTTACTTGGGGATGTATTTGAGGAGTTTAATCTCGTGAGTGAGCCAGATGGCCAGTGTCAGCAGCACCAGGGAGCCCGACTGGTGGCTGGCGGCCAGCGAGGTGGGCACGTAGTGCAGCAGCGTCATGATACCTAAACCTACCTGACCACAAAAGATTAACTGTTAAAGCAGATTTCGCTTAAAAAGAAGTTATATATATAGAATAACCATTTCTTGATTTTAAAAAAACTTTAGAATGATATGTTTGGTGATCAACTGACCTGTAACCAGGCCATAGCTCCCACCCCATTGACAACTCTTCTGGCCATAGGTGAGAGGGGTTTCCCCCGGGACAGTAGCCACAGCATTGAGGCTGCCGCCAGGGTGCAGGTACCCAAAATCCGGTGATCAAACTGCACGGTGGTCGGGTTCTCAGTGAAGTTGCGGAGCTTCGGGGAGAAGGCAAGGATGTCATCGGGTATCCAGTCGTCACCCATTTTGGGGAACGAGTTATATACTAGACCAGCATCGAGACCCGCTACGAACGCCCCTACAGATTTTTATAACATGTCATGAAAGAAGAATAATGGATATGTCAATGAAGAAGGATTCTTAATTCATTGAAATAACTCAGGTTAGTAGAGATGCAGATAAATAATATTTAGACTATCATTAATAAACGAGTTCGGTTAAATAGTTTTAAGACAAGTTACCTTAAAGACAATAACACTTTAATGTCAAAATATATTTATTCAAAGTCAAACTTTAAAAGAATCGAAGATTACATTGAAGTACTTACCCGAGACAGCAGTAAAGAAAGCCATGGCTTTGACCGTGTGCGCGAATGCTGTTACACTCTTCAAATCCTTGATCCTATTGAAGGAGGCCCGCACCGGGAAAGGGCGGAGCACTTGCAGGGCTCCGGCCAGCAGCCCCGAGTACAGAATGAAGGCCAGGCTGAGATGTGCAGCTAGTCTGTATTGAGATACTCGTGGCACATCTGAAGGCCCTTGGAACCTGTCTTCCAGCCCTGACTTTACCATGTACCAACCCATCAGGCCCTATAATCAAAGGAAACTTTATTGTATAACCTTGAGAAAACAAAGTGAATGATATATACATTTCATTACACTAGTACCTGTTAATGTACTCACAATCCTAGCAATGTTATGTAATAGCCTTTGTTAAAGAGAACTAGCTAGAGGAGGACCTTGAGATAGATAATGGGAATAGAATGATCTTATAATCTGAGGGCATCGAAAAATAAACTTTAATGTTACCCTGGCAACCATTATGACTATAAGAGAAAAATCTAATTTTTTAATGTACAAAAACTGTTTAACAAATGAAAATCATTGTCAAAGATAATAATGAGGTTTACGATCTATTAGCTGATTCAGTCCGCTTTGGTAATACATTCGATATTAAACATTAATAAGGACAACTCATATATATTAAACATGAAATATATTGGATGAATTTAAAACCAAGTATAGATATAACAGATGCAGAAGCTGCAAAATTAGTTAACCTTGTAACATTTTAACTCTAAAATACAAAAGCGAAGCAATTGGGCAGGGCGCACCAAAACATTGCCAATGAGTGAACGTTATTAATGGAAATGCTTCATGTAAATGAATATAAAGAACACTGTCGTGATAAGGATATCATTATGACAAAACATGTTACCCAACCTGAGCGGCTACCAGCAAGCAATAAGCCCCCACTCTGATCTTCATCCCACGGTCCAAGAACCCGCGTGCCCAGAACCACGCGGCCGGCAAAAAGACAACTGCACCGATGGCGCGACCCCACGTCCTGTGCCCGTACTCCATGAACCAGATCCACTTGAACTCTGACAGCGTCATGTTCATATTCTTACTACGACAGAAATGTTTTGACATCAACAATAGTCTTGTTTACTATTTAAAATAGTCTGAAGATAAATTTAGCATCAATGTGAACTATTTAATGTGAAGGATCTATGGTACCACCTTGGAGCACACCAAAATTTCTCCTATTCACAAAAATTAAACTTTAGTGCAACTCTGTGTTAAAATAAAGCTGGATTGACTTTCATAAGATGATTCCTGGAGTATTACAAGTAGTTATTATAGTTAATATATAGCTTTAAATTATCAACCTATTTTACACAACTTTTACTTAATACATGAGAAGTAATAAAAAAAATTATGCAAGTCCTTTTTGTGACTCACTATTTGTATTCGGGAAACTCTTGATATTTCTCGAACTCTTTCTGCCATTCCTCTTCTGTCGTGGGACGCTTCTCTCCCAGTAGTTTCCATGTTACCATGGATAGGCCCGACTCAGTCAGACGAGTGACACCACCTGGATAATGTAAATTTAAAAACTCTAGCAAGTCTGGTATAAAAAAAATTAAGTTTTATTGTTAAAGTTAGTAGTAGTTACCATTTGCTAAATATTTTGCATTTTATCAACTGAACCCTCCATCATATGCAATTTGATATTGATTCAATGTCGTTATTACTTTTTTACTACTATCATTATTAATAATTTAACATTAACAAGTAAAACAAACCTATAATCATCCTGAGCCAGTTAGAGGAGCAAAAAAGGCTTAATGTAAACCTTGTGGTACTCCTATCTTTACAATATTGTAAACCCTATATAAACATTTGTTTTATTTGTTTAAACAGAACTTTGCATAAATTTATTCATAATGTTATTATAGTAGATAGATACAGACAGCCTTTTTACGCCTCTATAATAACTTTAATTTACAATCAATAGTATCTTCAAATAAATTTTTAAGTGTTTTCATTATTGAAAAGTGCATAAAGATTGGTTTATCAATATTCTGTCATGTATTAAAAGAAAGAAATAATGCTATTGAATATTATATTAAATAAAAAGATTTTGGGCTCACATTACTCTGTTAATTTTCTAATACAGCAGATACAAGTCAAACTATGCTGTATCATTACTTATTAGTAGGTTTTATCCAACTGAAATGTGACGTCACATATTTATTCATACACCACACTACAAAATACTAAAAAGGAGACAAACTATGTAAATTAGTAACGAACAAGTCTTCATACTATAGAAAAGTCTTATCTCTTTAAAGAGACTTTTTCCAGACAACTTTAAGGAAATGATAATAAATACACTACATGCATTAATACATAAATATAAATGAAAACATAATAAATAATACAATATACATATATATTATGTAACACATAAAATAATGTCATTCAATGACTACTGTATTCTCAATATATTCATCTTTTAGGGGCCGACAGTAATTTGTTACCAGTTGACAGACTGATATCAATTCAAAATTAATTGCATAATAACCATTCTTTGTTATTTAAATTTAATAATAATAAAGTAATGTTTAAATGAAAACAATAATTAATATTCATCAACTTTATTTACAACAAAAATAACGCCATCTTCAGACTTGTCTTATATATATTACACATTAATATAGGTACATTACATACATTATACTAGGTCATTACATTATAGCTTTAAGTCACATATTTTAACACAAATTATACTTTAATAATGTATTTTGGCTTGGTTAAATTTTATTTTGGTTGTTATATACTTATTATGTCATATTAAACAAATAATGCATTATAGCTAAACATTAACCTAGTAAAATAAAAAAATATTCTAAAAAAAAACTTAGCTTCTATTAAATAAAATCCCTTTCAACCAATCAATCTCTGGAGATACAATATTTTTAACTGATCCCCTAAATCTATTTGTTAACTTCATTGAGAGAAAATATCAGAATACCTAATCCATTACCAAAAATGAAAACTATATCTAATACACATTTACACACATATACATTCATATATATACACACACAATTTTTTTTTGGTAAGTTATGTGGTGAATTAAACAAACTAAAATTTTTGCAAACAGAAACGTCTGAATTCTGCCATATGCGTCTGAATTCAGGAGGCATACAAACTCCTTCAACTCATTTTGACAGCAAATGTTGCTGACTAAAGAAGTACTGGAAGGAATCCTGATTAAGAAATATCCAAAGAATGAACAGGCACAAGAATAGCTGCTGAACTTTTCCACCTTGCTAACGATAGAAAGGGATACATGCAGGTCACTGCTTACCCTTCATTATTAGTAGGAGCACAATAAGAAAAATATTTCGTTTTGAATCGAAAACAGAACATTTTTGTGATTTGGAAGTTGATGAAACGAAAAAACTTCAGTAAAAAGAGACAGACATATAGATTTATAAAAAGGAACGCTGTCCCATAGCTATGTGATGCTTTTGTTGACAAAATCAAGCATTAGCCATTTCAATATAATTGGAAGTTAAATATGAATGCTCAACATTACCTTAAAGTCAACATTTTTAAAGGTTTTACTTCTACCATGTGGGAATAGCATATATGGTTTTTTTTAATTAGTATACCATTATTAATATTCTTAGATTTATGTTATGGCTAGGAAAAAACTGAGTCCTAACACAGGCTAACTTAGTTTAGAGGTCCAGTCTTACTTATGTGTTTGCCGAAATAAATAAAGATTTAATAATATATTCATTACTGATAAATGTAGGCAATAGTTTGCAATATGTTTTCTTTTATTTACTTCCATTTGTGCTGTTAACAACAATATTCATAATATAACAAACTGAAAATAAGAGCACCAGATAACCAGCAACCATACCTAGTACTACAGCGGTGAACACCATCCCGCTGCAGCCCAGCAGCCAGTAGCCAACTGCCTTCGATGACTTTGGCTGTTGTGACGATGAGCAGAATTTTGCAATGATGCCATTAGACTTAATTATATCACTAAGCTGAAATACAATGATATCCATATATATATATATATATATATATATATATATATATATATATAAATAATTGTACAGAGTGCATTTTTGTAATTTGAAATAAGCATATTTTAACTAAATTAAAATATATAAAGTACCTATAGCAAAATATTGATATTTAAAAGTTTGACCTGTTTGTTTGTTTTCACTAATCTCCAAAATTCTTCAAGCAATTTTGATAGTGGTATCAACAGGAAGATATCTGCAGGAACAACTAACTTAGGCTACTGGTATTTTTAAAAAGCATGCAGCCAACACTGTAGAGAACAGCTAGTTGTCTGCATATAAAGTTTGATCTATGGTATGTACTATTAATGGTGTCAGTCCATTAATTAAAACTTGTGTATGTACTATTATGGGGCATTGTATACAATTTGTTTACGTTAACTATAAATTTACGTTCATTGTATGTTTTAGTAAGTATATGATAAGATAATAATGCAAAGTAAAACTGACCTTATACCCTCTAGAAACCCCATAATTGCTCTTAAAATTTCTACTTGACGTGAATAGTTGCCTCGATGCAAGTTTCCCATTGAAGCTTGTATTAGAAAACAAAACCTTCCGTTGTACGTTTTTCAAAGTGTGCGTACATCGACTTATTTGCATTACACTCCACATTGTCGATACAATATTTTCTTACCTAAACAAAGCATTAGTATAAGAACTAAGAAGCATATATTTTAACTGCTATTTATATAATATATTAATTTCAGATACAGAATATGAATTATCTTTTAAAGACGATATAAATTAGACACTTGAGTTGTGCAATAGATAAAAGTTATATTATTTATCTTAAATAACACACTTACTGTTAAAGCAGCCTTATTAATGATACGTTCTCATATAGTTTATCTGAGTAGTATGTCGTAAACAAACAAGCAGTTACATTAATATTTATTTTATTTCTGTGTAATAATTAATTTCCGTGTAAATCAAAACAAACATTTAACAGTTGACACTTGAATCATGTTGGAATTTGACATTTGATGGATTACATTTTTAAAATTACATCTTAGAGTGGCAAACATTTAGACAAAACAGTCAGGCGATGTATAACCAGAGTCAGGATTCATAAAAGAATTGTTCGAAAAGCTTTTACAAACATGGACAAAATGTATCATAAAACATGAAGCCTCCTTTTATCATATTAAACATATTTATAAAATTGGTTAAGTTTCCATTTCTCTATAGTCATTTGATAATGCTTTTATGTTATACATAGCATTTTTGAATTCTCCTTCCTCAAGACCCTCTCCCACGAAGTGATGCACAAAAGCACGTTTCGCATACATTACTGAAAACTTTTTACACAAACGTTCCCACGCTACACGAACTGCTGAAGAGTTAGATACCATAACAACTGCCCTTTGTAACGCAGCCAAATCACCACCCGGCACTGTGGCTGGTGGTTGGTTATTAACTCCAATCTATAAATAAAATAATTATCAGATTATTTTGGCACAGTCTGAATTAAAATTCAGGTGTAATACTTATTATTTTATACCTTAAAGCCGGTTGGTGACCAAGAGACGAATCTAATTGAACGTGCGCTCTTTATTTGATTAATAGCAAAATTTATATCGTTCGAGTTTACATCTCCTCGAAATAATAAACAACATGCCATATAATTTCCTTTCCTAGGATCACATTTTACCATTTGATTTGACGGTTCAAAGCAGGACATCATTAATTGATGTGTCGTCATGGTCTCGTGGGCAGCTCTAGAGGGAGGAATAAACGGGGCAAATGTGACTAATGGAAAATGAATTCTTGGGTATGGAATTAAATTTGTTCTGAACTCTACGAGTTCTACATTCAAGGATCCTTCAAATCGCAACGAAGCCGTCATACAAGATACTACCTGAAATTTGTAAAGAGAAATTGTAAAATATAGAAAGGCCGAGTTGAAACGTAGTTAACTACAGAAAAGATGTTTACCTGCGCAATAAGTCTATTTAAATTTGTATACGTAGGCCGTGGCACATCAAGAAGCCTCGCCAGTATGTCATACAATGCTTCGTTGTCAAAAATAAAACAAACGTCTTCTGTATTCATACATGCATGGGAAGTCATAACTGCATTATATGGTTCAACTATAACTGGCGATATTTTTGGCGCAGGATATATAGCAAATTCTATTTTTGAGAGTTTTCCGTAATCTTTTGATAGACCCTCGAGTAATAAAGCGGTAAATCCAGAACCAGTACCTCCTCCAAAAGATCGAAATATTATAAATCCTTGCAAACAATTACAATCTTCTGCGGTTAATCGGACACGGTTCAAAGCTACATCAATCATTTCTCGACCAACCCCAAAGTATCCTCGAGCAAAATTGCTAGCTGCGTCTTCTTTTCCAGTTATTAAAGAAGTAGGATGAAATAATTGCCGATATGTGCCAGTTCTTATTTCATCTTTGACAAAAATATAAATATAATAATTTATGTGTGTTTCAATAGATAATTATAAAAAAACATTCTTACCTATCGGTGTTGGCTCTAAGTCAACCATAACGACTCTTGGTATCATTTTTCCAGCTCCAGTGTGGCTGAAGAAAGCCGCCGAACTGTTATCGTCATGATATGACAATAACCCATCAGGTCGAATTCCATGTTCGATGCAGTATAGTTCCCAACAGGCATTTCCTACTTGAACACCAGCTTGACCGATATGAATTTGGATTACTTCTTTCTACAAAGTGTTCGATCGACATTAGTCTTTCTTGATTTCACTATAATTTTGACAACCATGTTTTAAAAACTTACTCTACCCATTGTGATACGATTTACTGATAATTTAGAAAATAATACAATTTTGTCTACATTACATACTGTAATTTTACCTTTCTGATGTATATTGAAGCTTATGTCATATCAAATTTACAAGACTAAATTCAAGATGGCTAACAAATTTGAAATATATTTTAGCCTTTCAAGTTATAAGCTCAAGCATTTGAAATAAGTCAATTGATTATTTTAACTGTTATTAATATGAGCTGTTTTGAATTACATTTTGATAAGGATATAAGCTTATTTCTACCGTGTTTGTCCTGATATTATATTATCCTATACTGGAATTGTGCTCATTGTCACAAATCTATATTATGTATTTTTTCGGTTATATACATTTTACAAATATAGTTTTAACTAGTTCGGCTACAGAGGATGACATAATTTACGACACACTGTACATATTAAATAAATAGATATAAAGGGATGAGGCCGTTTTATCATACTAAACGAGATTTATTTCTAGAATTCTTCATATTTATCGCAAAGCTGAAGCCAAATTTTAGTAAAATCATTAGAAGGAGCTTACAAGTGGGACAGTTCGCAACCATCTAGAGAATAAGATAAGTGTAAAATATTGCAGAGTGGAGGTCATTCGAGAAAAGTTATGAACAGTAGAAAAATAAAAATAGAGAATTTGATAGGATGACAAATAATTATGACTGAGGTGATTTAAGTTGTTTTTGTTTGATAATTGCTTTAAAAGCCTACCAAAATGTAAGAAAATTATAAACTTATATAGATTTGTATAATAGGAGCTTAATTTAGTTTTATTTCATTTCTGTATTATTATATTCTATTTGTCACTAACATAGTTATAAGTTATTTGGATACTAACAATTTGGGCCAAATGTTGCCTTGAATAAAATTATTATTGTTATTAAGTCAGCTGTAATCGAAATCGTAGATTTGTTATATACTCTATGGGAGAAAATGACACTTAATAATTTGCATTAGTTGTTTAATTAATCTGTGACGTATTGTTTTCGCGGATTCGGTATTAACATTATTTTGTTGTGATTGGTGAAATATCAGCTGTTACGTTTGATTTAACTTTTCTACCAATAACAACAATTTTAACTTCACGAAAAGTAAATTAATGACCAATAGTTTTAATGCTAACTGTAGTGAAGTAAACAAGTAGATTAACTTGCTTATTTTTAGAGATTTATTTCAAGTTTTGATAAGCGATCGGCGTTAAGTATTAGTTGATATTAAGCTTGAAGCGGTAAGTGAATTTTAAAATGAACTTCGCTGGAAAAGTGGTTATTGTTACAGGCGCCAGTTCCGGCATTGGTGCCGCTACAGCCGTATTTCTATCTAAACTTGGCGCTAAGCTGTCGCTAACCGGTAGAAATGTCGACAATCTGCAAAAGGTGAATAAAGATTGTGAGAAAGTTACATCAACTTTTATCGTGCCCGCCGATTTGACCAAGGAAAGTGATATTGAAAAGATTGTTAAAAGCACAGTCGACCACTATGGACAAATAGATGTTTTGGTTAATAACGCTGGTATTATTGAAACTGGTACGATAGAGAATACGTCTTTGGCTCAGTACGACCGATTGATGAATACTAATGTACGTTCAATTTATTATTTAACAATGCTGGCTGTTCCCCATTTGATAAAAACGAAAGGTAACATAGTTAACGTTTCCAGTGTTAATGGCATAAGATCCTTCCCAGGTGTACTAGCTTATAATGTTTCTAAAGCCTCAGTTGATCAATTTACGAGGTGTGTGGCTTTAGAATTGGCAGCAAAAGGAGTACGGGTTAATTGTGTTAACCCTGGAGTAATATTGACAGAACTACAAAAGAGAGGAGGGCTTAATAATGAGCAGTATGCAGCATTTTTGGAAAGAAGTAAAGAAACACATGCTTTAGGCCGTCCAGGGAAACCTGAGGAAGTGGCTGCCACTATTGCGTTTTTGGCTAGTGATTTAGCGAGCAACATTACTGGTGCAAGTGTTCCCGTTGATGGTGGCCGTCATGCTATGTGTCCTCGTTAATACCTTGTGAAATGGTTTTCCTTTGCATTTAAAAGTACAATCACAAAAATTGATTACTTTATAGAAACAGGTGCCTTTTTACTATTAAATGATATTGTTATTTTCTAAGTACAACTTTTGATATGTCATGCTTTTAATGTATGTTTGTTACTAATACATATAAAATATATCCAGTTTTCTAATGTATATGTGTCTCAAAATCTGTTGTTTTTATAAATAAATGTTATATGTTTTTAAATAATGTTATTTTAATGTGTAAAGTCATGATTTAAGGAGCAATTTGATTTGTAATATAATTTCTATATTAAGTAGTAACTTCCTTAGAAAATAGAGCATCTGTCTCTAAAATAGTCATAAATTTTCGATGTTTTGTAAGAATGAGAAGAGTTTTAAATTATAGGTTTAATAAAAAAAATACATATAGAGAAATGAAATTTATTGTTGTACTTATATCACTAACTTAAATTTATTTATCACAATTAGGAATGTCTTATCACTATTGTTTACTGAATTGTGTAGATAATGTAGTCATTGCCAGTCTCAGTTGTAAACAATTGCAGTATCACTCAGCTTACGTTAAATACAAAAAATTTGCTTGATTCAATTAATATTATTATTTGAAATGTAATAATATCATTTTCTATAAACCACATTTAAACCAACACCAAGAAGAATCTTAATTAATGTATTATATAATCAAGTCAAGATTCAGTTAGTCAAACATCTTATATTTGCTAGCAAATTTACAGTAATATGTCTTGCAAGAATAATTATAATAATCGTATTTGGTAAATATAACTCTTGGATACGAGATGAAAGATTAAAAAACTTTAAATTATATAAAATAACCATATTCAAATACCTGTAAATGTTTGAAAAAAAAAATTGCATACAAAAATATGCACTATATGTCCCTTTATGGTATAGGTGTTAAACCTTTGCCTGTCCAACTAAAAAGACGAATAAAAAAAGATTTATTTTGTCAGTTTTCTGCAACGGTTATGTTGAAAACGGATGTTTTGTGAAATGTTAAATATTGCGTGAAGTTTTCAAGTGCGATACGAAACTACAAGTTACATGGAAATTATAGTGCTGTCGCCATTACGAATAAATAATAAGTATTATTATTTATTAGCACACAACATACTGTTGACCGCAATAACACATGCGTAAGTACACTTTGAAAAACAATTCTGTAACATAATTAATTTGTTATAAGAAAATTTAATTTAATAGTTATTATTTGTAAATACTAGCTGTTTTCCCCTGCGTTATTACTGATGAACCAAATCCTAATTATTATTGTTTAAAATTTTGACAATTTGTCAAAATTGGAGCCAACCATTTTGATTTTGACGTGTTTATGTCTTTAAAGTCGCATCAATAGGGAGGTAATAAAAAAATCGAATTATAACAAAATCGGGGGATACGGTTTGGTGTTGTAGCTATAAATGTATCACTTGCATCCGAAATTCAATTACACCACTCGATAGATCAAGGACCGAAGTATTATAAGTAAGGACTGTAACACATTGCGCGCGGTGGGGGGGGGGGGGGGGAAGCCCCGCCATTTTTATGCTATTACCCGTTACGAGACGTATTCACGTACAAGAAACGACCGTACCCCCAACGTAGCCAAGTACTTTCTAATGTATTTAGTTAATAGTCGTTAATTTAAAGGCATTACAACTTTACTTATTGGTATAGATAATATTAGTGATATTGTCCCTTAGCCAAGTGAGTTTACTCGATTAATTAATTTTAGTGAGGCTTACATTTGAACTTGCATGTGCTTTTTAAATGTAATTAAAGACAAACGTGTCATAACGGTGGCATTGTCTGGCGATTGCTTTTTACAATAATTAAAGCTATTAATAATAGATATGGATTACGTAAGTTATAGACAATGTAACATTTATACAACATGATTAAGACTGGGTATTACCAATGTATTTTATAAGGAAAAAATCAAATAGGTAGAAGAAGTTGATCAGCGGGCACTTCTGCGTAGAGTTTCTTGGCTTCGTCGACGCAGGCGGTGATGATGGTTGTGAAGGCTGTTGGAGCGATGTCTCTGATCACAGGTTCCCAGTGCTCGTTGATCACTGCGTGGATGGTGTCCGCTGAAACGCATACATAAATATATAAAGTCGATATTGCGATATATCTATCTCTATATACTTTGTATCATGGTTATGATGCATGCAAACCAGTTGATGGGAGTCATGAACCAAGTGCTTTTCGCTCTAATCCCACTCCGCGGCTGTTTATTTTATCGCTGACAAGTTTACCTCTTGTGGTTTCTACACAGCCTCGCACCAGAACACGAATTTCTTTCTGGTCATCAGTCTAGACTCCGAGAAATTAGAAAATGCACTTTCCTAATTTCACCGGGATCGAACCCGGGGCTTCTGTTAGTAAAGCCAGTACTTGCACCACTGCGCCAGCGAGGCCGTCAAATAGTAATGCGACATGCGATAGACGGGGGAAAATATTCACGCGATGTAAAAAACTTTCACTTTAATAAAAGCCTATCACTAACAGTGATCTCATCTAGAGCCCTTTGAGAAAACCTTTACAGGAAATACCGACTGTTTTTTTACGCGACACCCATTATTTATATCCATTTAGTTATCGACTGTGTAACCACTGATTATATAGATATGGTTGTCAATTGAGTTTTGTGATATTATTTCGCATCTTTTTTAAATCACCATAATTTCACGTGATTGAACCGAATCTGTCCCTAGTCCCTACCAAGCTTTGTAAATAGTTAACGAGTTATTTACACAGACTATATAATGCAAGATATGGCCCACCTTAGCTTAGTACTCATAGACAATATAACATGACAGACAAATCATAATTCAGCTGCCTCATCTGGGGAAGTACCATGTCCAAACTGAATACTAGATTATCCTTTATTCGGCGGAATACTTTAGCTGTATTGAACAATGCCTATGTAAATTTGCTAAGTAATTTGCAAGCCTTTTTAATCTAAATCATGACGTTACAAGTTTGTTTTTTCTTGTATTAAAATTGCATTGTTCCCTTTTTATAATATTTATAATCCATGTGACCCCAGTCGTGTTTTGTGATGATCGTTTTATGAGTTAGAATGAAATGTATGTTTAAAAAACATTAATTTAATGAGTGGCCATGGATGATCATGAATAGAAATTCACCGTTTATTGGAGGAGTAGTTCGCCTTCGGGTACGGCTGCAAAGAATTTTCTGACTTCTTGTACACACTGGTCAATAATTTTATTGAAAGCAGGTGGAGCAATCTCCTCCATGATAATGCTCCAGTTGTCGTTAAGGAATTTGACTGTAGTGTCGCCTGTAATAAAATGATGTGTTATGTTGTATTGTTCCTGTTGAGTGTTGTAGTGGATTGAGTTTGTAGTAACTTTAATGCAAATTTTGAGAAAAATACCTCTTACTTATCTCAAAATGTATCCTCAAGTATTATGTGAATTCAATTTCAAGAATACTTGATTTGCATACAAAGCTCAAGTGATGATGACGTTATAAAAACATTAAAATGTAAAACATAACTAGGGTTCCTTTGTGCCTTTTTCTGCAGAAAAATACGGTAAAACTCGTTTTTGTCATCATCGGCGTTATGATATAGTCTACATGTTATTTAAATATTAGAGCGATCAAATCAATTTAATTATTAGATAAATCTGAAGGCTTTTCCGGCAAAGTCAAATCTATGCCAAATGGCACGAGATTCCTGTTTCCGTTTTATGATAATTTAGAACGATCTAGATTACATTATTTTTAAAGATTAAATACCCAATTAAGTAGTCAGCATTTACTTCCTAATATATTGTATAGATTCAAATATATTGCAGTTTTAAGTGTTGATTTCATTTAAAAAGTAACGTAAAATGGTGTCCGTTTTAAAATTGGTTATGTCTCTGATATATTTGTATTGAAGCAATGTTCGTTACTTGTACAGTCAAATATTTATGAGCGGTAAACCACCTACACTATTTTTGTTTGCTTCTTTTAATATTAAGTGTAATGTCCTCATTAGGTATAGAGTGTCTTCCAATTATGTAATAATTGTCAATAGAATTCTCATTGCATGAGCACACCATTGTTGGACGCCATTCCCCTTCCTCCCACACCGAAGCTGAAGTTGGAGGTTATTGTCTGTATTACAGACTATCTAACCATAGACTAACTACCAAGTTCACAGATACACAATAAAATGAAGCGCCTTTACTATGGCAGTATTTAAACTACTCCACCTGCATGGCTATGAGCATCAACGGTATAAATAAGTAAACAATATTAGCACTTTGTATACATAATATGCTTACCTAACTCCTTGTTTCCATTAAACAGGTTGGTGAACTTGAACTGTGCACCGTCCATCTTGTAGTTCGCCTTGTGGTCGGTGACCGTCCAGTAGCCATTCACGGTCTTGTAGTCGTATTTAATTATAATATTTAGATTGGCTGCGAGCAAAGTATAACAATTATTATGATGTTCTGTAAATGTCTTATTCATGTAATAGTTTGAGGCTATTACGAAAAAGTGCTGTTCTATTGTCTATGCCATACACATTATACAATCTGTCATATGTGTACTTAGACATAATTAATTTAAAGGGCTCGAACCCAAGGCTGTTAAGCAATACAAAACATCTAGCAGTAATTTAATTGTGTTTTTAAATTATATAGATTTAAGATAGTTATTTATAAAAAATATGCTTTATTTAAATCTGCGTTAAAAAAAAAACTACATTATTTTATATTTTAACCTAACAGGAAAGAGGTTGGCTAAAGAAAGCTTAAAACATGAGATAGATTATGGCTGTGTTTCTATATGCATTGCGTTAGTTATGCAGTATAGTTAACTATACTGGTTACTGGTGAAAATGGAATGTAGTCCCCAGTAGCGTAATTAGGTGAATAATGACCCTGAGGCATAAAATAAACTAAGGACCCCAGCTAAACAATTTAAAACCATTCTGTTCAGAATTCGTCGAATTCAGATTTGAGGTACTCCTAATTGTATTTATAAACCAGTCTACAACAAGAATATATGGAAGTTGATCGAAAGTTCCAAACGAAAAACGGGGGGTTTGTTTTACGTGAATAAGTCTCGTAACGGGTAATAGCTTCTGTATAAAAAATCGGGGCTTCCCCTTCCGCTGCGCGCGATGTGTTACAGTCCTTGTGTAATATATTCTTTATTCCTTTAGCTATGTAGTGGTATAATTGAATTTCGAATGGAGGTGATTGGTATGTAGCTACAACACCAAACTGAATCCCCAGATTTTGCTATCAGTTTTGTTTTTGAATTGCTTCCATATGGATGTAATTTTAAAGACGACATGTTCGAGACTTGTTGGAAATTCCCCTATATTTTTTAACCGACTTAAAAATAATGAGGAGGTTATCAATTCGTCTGTATTTTTTTATATTTTTGTTGCCGCATATCTTCTGGGTGGACCGATCTTGATAATTTTTTTTATATGAAAAGTGGTGCTCGTCATAGGGTCCCATTTTTTTTTAAATCCAGTTCTGATGACGGCATCAATGAGAAAACCGGATAAGTGTTAAATTTGCATTAAGCATGTGCGCTAATAACTCAAGATCACTTCAAGGGTTGTTATGTGATAATTTGGTTAGGTTCTGATGATGGAATCCATAACAAAGTGACGGAAGTCTTCAATTCTTAGGAGCAAATCAACGATACTCGGTAGAATCTTCTATAAGCTATCCAGATGTTTGAGCTGCCTACCATAACTTCGGTATGGTCAAGCGCTAGTCGGAGTTAAATATGAAGATCAATGGAACT
The DNA here is from genome assembly GCA_015832385.1 of Elymnias hypermnestra. Taxonomy (NCBI): domain Eukaryota; kingdom Metazoa; phylum Arthropoda; class Insecta; order Lepidoptera; family Nymphalidae; genus Elymnias; species Elymnias hypermnestra. Next base: position 92,540 of record JACTOM010000064.1, on the reverse strand, counting down.
CCTCAACGGCTTACAGTAAGGGTGCGATTTTGTTGTAATCAAATGGCAATGACCTTACGTTTGTTGCTGCATTGCAATATTTGAAAGGTGAATTATGTGTGAAGCGTGCGGNGGGGGGGGGGGGAGACTTTTGAAAAAATAATACGCAATTATTTTTTACTTTTTATAGAGCATATTAATATAATTGTAAGTTCTTTTAGAAGACGGTTCTTTTTTTGTTAAATTTTTTATTTATTCAAGTAAGTTGCCATTATGGAAATCGCATTTCTGGAATCTGGTTTAGTCAAGTAAAAATGGGTAAAGTATGACATTGACAATGTAACGGATATTTTAAGAGTAAGTAAGATAGTTTAACTTACTTATTTTGATTTTCGTTTGTCCATTGCCTTTTATGGGCAGGATCAGCACTTGTCCGTCCATTATGTATTTCGCTTTCAGAGTCACGTTTGCGGTGAAGTCCAGTACAACTTTGCCTTTGGCGGGGTTTATCCTGGCAAGGAACATTATATTAAAGATGATGCCCGAGATTTTGTATAGAAATAGTACACATATCTTTAGTCTCTTTAGTCTGCAGTGTTTTTGTCTCCACTACAGACGAAGCTGCGACGAATATTATCCACTACTTGTCGAATTATCTCAAATAAACCGAAAGAAGGATATTTTTTTTACAAGTAAGCTCAATAAGCTACTTTGAACTGTCAATAGTTTGTTCGACTCCATCATCGGTTCCCAACTGCTTTCTAAGTAAAACAAACTGACAAGAAACTATGAATAATTTTACTAATAAATGATTTTACACTGTTTGATATTTAGGTATCATGTACAACTGGAATCGTTATTCAACCTTATAATATGCTTTGTTTAATAGATCTTTAGGTATTTCTAAAAAATGATATGGAAGCAAATGCAATGACGCTCTTGCTGGCGTAAAAGTGCAAGCACTCGTATCGCTAGCAGAGGTTCAAGATCCGATTCGGTTGTTTCAGTCCGGACTGGTGGAAAGCTGCAGTGTTGCCATATCATGTAGCTACATTACCTGTTACCTGGCTAGCGTGGTTGTGTCGTGGATCATGTGAAATTACAGTCAAGAGCTAAGATGTCCGAAATATTTAGTATATCACTTACTTGAAGGAGTTAATCCTAAAGTTGCCTAACCCGGTGACCACAGTATCGTCCATCGTGATCTTCAAAGCATTATTGTCAACGACCACTCTTCCCAACTCCACGGGGTCCAGGGGTTTAACGCCTAACTCGGGTATGCCTTTAGCGAACGTGGGTCCAGCTGCCTGTATCACATTCTGGACGCATTGGCTTAGGTTGGGGTCTGACACCGCACACGGCTTGATGAACGATGCTAAAATAAAAAAAAAATTTACTTGACTGTGACAATTTACCTGCTAATAGTTTTTACGAAAGCTAATTATTAGCAAGCTCGTTAATTACACTTTTACGAGTAAAGTGCTAAATGATTAGGATTTTGTTATTGTTGACAGGATATAACCTAACTTTAATATCTCCTGAGCATCTAAGTGATGATACAGTGTAAGATGGTAGCGCTTTAACCTGGTTAGAAGTTCTCTATGGAAATCGTTAATTAACTTAACGATTTCTATTGAGAATTGTATCGAAATGAAAACTTAAGCTTCCCAATCCATATCTAGATAATTGGTATATATAGGTCCCCAAAATTATACCCGCCGGGAATCGAATTCGGGAATTCAATTTAAGGTAAATGAAAACAATCGTTGAAACTTCATTTTTAGTTAAATTTAGTAAATATTTTAAATAGTTAATTATTAATTCCCATTTAACTAAAGTAATTGCTTTTTTACTATTTTTTGTTATAAAGCCGAATGCTGTAAAACCAGTCTCATTGAAGGGATTAATAAAAAAATCATTGTGAATGCCTATATTTTAGGAACATACAGAGAAGAAAATTGATATAGTTGACAAGAGTTTGTATTTATAGATACATTCTTCATTAGCCTTTTGTGTATTAGTATAGATTGAAAGGATTTTCCTATTATTTTTGCATACATAATTAATTCTCGAAAGCGATGCTGTTCTAACTCTAATAATTTTTATAAGCTCATAGAAACAACGCCGATTAAACAGTTGTTTAGAACACGTTTTCCTTTATGCAAATGATAATCTATATCGATAAACCATCCTTACATATTGTCGTAGCTAGGTAGCAAAAAATATACTAGAGACCTAACTAAATTATTTAAAATTGTTTGTTCAGAATTCGTCGTTCTCCTAATTATATTTATAAACCAGCTTAAAAGTCCTTCTCAAGTTTTAAAGAAAGACGTTCGACACTTGTTGGGATTTCCCCTGTATTTTTGAAGTGATAACTTCTTATGGGAGGGTAAACCGCTTCCTTACGCGTTACGGTGTTAGTCTGTCTACAGTAGTAGCAGATAGGATTCTCCTTTCTCACTCTAACGCAGTGCTAACCACGCTAGCCGTATTTCCGACAGACGCATCCCCTTCTCTCGAATCAGTGTTTAGAGTGCGATATAACCTAAATCTTAATCAATAAAAGATTCCCTTACATTATATTTATATACATAATATTCAAATTAGAACCGATGCTTTTCTCACGTGAAACAAGTTCAATATTAAATAGTTCAACTTAATTTTGTTTAAGCTATATCTTGAAGGGGGACTTTCTCGCAGCGTCTTAGCAGTGCAGACTAGATGCGAGGGCCAGAGGCCAAATACCTGATACCGATGAAGTCAGGAGGGACAAGGTTCTTGCTGTCAGAGCCTTGATCCAAACATGGAAGGAGGACCTCAGGTCACCAATAGCTGGTAGGGCTCTCTATCCTCACTAGGAGCAATGGCTAGCTAGAAATACGTGCACCATACGGTGGCCGAATATCCAGTTTAGGGACCCCAGCTTTATCTTCTGACGTCGCTGATCGATACGGACCTCTAAGTGGCAAGTTTTATAGGTACAATGCTTGACAACGAGCTGGAATGCTGTTGCTACCTTCTACGTAACTGTCATTTCGTTGAAGGAGGCGCGGCAAAGAGAGAGAGCATATACAGTTGAGGTACAGTACCCCCGGTGGAGGGGAGTAGGAAACAAGAGACGAAGGTTTATCCAACTCCTCCCCTTGTAGTGTACTTTTAAGGAGGCTTCATTCGGAGGATCCAGGGTGGAATGCCACAACGAACTTATGGTCATATTCGAGGGAAACCACTAGTTATTTCATGTATTTGTAACAGCTGGTGGTGTAAATGTGACGCAGTGTTACAGTGCTTGCCAGGTTGCGCAGGCGCTGTAACGGATTTATGCACGATTAAGTATTAAAGAAATATACTTTGTTGGAAAACAGTCTACATTACGGTTTCTTTGTAATAGAAAACTTAAAGAGATACTTACTTTTTTTAAAGAGATAGTTAAATTAGTAAAATCTGTCATTATAGATTTGACAATAGAACTTGTAATGTTAATGAATTCCGGTCTGACTATGGCGGTTGGGAGACAATTAGGGCATTGATAAATAATTGTTACCATGGTTTGTTTGATGGAAGTTAAGTTAAAAGATATAATTGCTTTTACTAAATATTGTGTAGGCCATTCTTACGCTCGCGACAACAATAATAACAAAATGGTTCTATTGCTGTGTTTTCAACTTTGTATAGAATTTGTCAATAAACCACGACCTCCTCTATGTCGTGCTTTGAGCAAATAAACACTTTGACATCATACACGGATGCCAAATGTATTTATACTAATACAGGATATGTTTTGACGACCTTCCTAGATGTAAGGTTGTGGTGACTTGCGGAAAAAGTATGTATTTAAATTAACTAATGTTTTAAAACTTTTTATTCGACTCCTCTCACTGCTGGGTTTTTAGTAAGAATAGAAGTTTCACAGTATTAGGGCCTCTTTTGTTCCTCGTTTACATTAATGACCTTCCCTATTTTGTCAAGGACAAAACAACTCTCAATAGACTAGTTCATTTGTTAAAATCTAATAATAATAAACATAAAGGGCTTAAGTGTTCAAAAATAATTTTCTAGATTGTTTTTCTACATTGTTGCTATAAAGGCTCCACCGTGCTGTGACTACAACGTAATTAAAACCGAACTGGTTTTGAATTATTTAACAACTCGTATCAATTAGTTTGACACATAATTATAAAAAACATTTATTTATGAATATTCAGTTTTTTTACTTTTTTATTAGTCTGTTCCGTTTGTAACCGGTTTTAAGTTAGAGATTAATAATTACACCGAAAAAACAAGGTGCGCTTGATTGGTCTCTTGTGTCCACTCACATTAAAACGAAATGTATATTAATTGTAGTAATTAATGATTTAATTACGATAGATAATATTGCAAACTTTATTAAACCTGTCCAAAATCAGCAACACTGTCTAACAAAGTCTTTGTAGTAGGATGTGAAACAGTTTAAGATAGTAAGTGGTATTTATCCATAGATTTAAATCGTAGTAGTTTTCTCAGTCATACAACGTTTCTTAACAACATTTATATCTTTTACAGTGACCTAATCTTAATATTATATAAACAAGTTGGAGTCAGTGACTATTTGAAGAAACAAATTGTTTTTATACACAATATCGAAAATTAAATTATATTTGTTGTTTCTGATAGTTTATAGGTGGACATACTAATTTAAAAATGTAATCATTTTGATCTAAAGGCTCTTAATTAACTAAGGTATCTCCGATTAACATAACAATGTCAATATCGTTCGTAATAAAGTAGGGAAGGTCATTAATGTAAACAAGGAACAAAAAAGGATCTAACATCGTACCTTGCAGAACTCCCATTCTTACTATAGACCCAGAAGAAAATGTTAACTTGTTTTCCTTTCTTGCTAACCGAATCCTTTCTTGTTTTCACTTAGATGTCTTGAAAAATACACATTTTAATTCTTATCAGAGTAACTACATTCATCATTCAACGAGTCAGTCAATACATCATTTTTAAAACGTATCAGAGATATGTATCGTTAATTGTTAGTTATTGTAGTTTAATTATAAGTAATGCCATTTATAATCAATGCTGCAACAGATGAATTGAATTATCACACTATTGTCTCAGAAAAACCTTTTAATGGGTTTTGTTTCCTTTAAAATGATTGTTCGATTTCTAGCACGTTTTATTAATGTAGACATGTGTATTTAACATTATTTTATGTGTTTATAAGCGTTAAGAGAACATAAACTATTCTTCTATAAACATCTATAAGCAGTTTTTCCAAAATGCATTTATTTTTATTCTAAAAAAGGAGTATTTGCGGTTTTTCTGTAGCTTATTGTGTATTAGTAAAACAAATGGATAGACAAATAAAAATTTGTTCAAGTATCCTCATTTAGAGTTATAAAAATGAATTCCGGAAATCTTCGCTGTGCCTCGGAGTGATATTCATTATATGTATCGTAAATTACGAACTAAATTTATATTCAAATGATTACAATAGGCATAAGAATATAATGTTTAGTATTTGAAAATTTTATCGTACGAATGATCGCATGCAAAAATATAATATAACAACTCCGGTGGCCACAGATTTATCAAAATCTACTCAAAAAAATGTAGCAATAATCTTTATTATATAAAAAAATTACGGCTGAATCGATTGCGATAATTCTTTTGTTGTTCTGTTCGTTAAAGTCAGGAGAAGGTTCGTATTTGTTCGTTCGAAAAAATTATCAAAGTCACCATATGAGAGAATGAATGAAAGGAGACTGACAAAAGGGATAAATGAGTTAAGATCGAATGGTAAAGTTGGAAGGAGAAGACCAAGGTGAACATCCCTCGACCGAATCCATGACATTTTAAATAAGGGCCTGGTCAAGAGTACTTAAACGACGAACATGTATGAAAGGTTTAATAAAAATGAAATAAGCGAAGGAGACATGCAAGGATCGTGGCAAGTGGAAGGACATGGTCTCTGCCTACTCCGAAGGGAATGAGATGATGCTGATGCTATGTATGTATTAACCACCATAGCGACTTTTCTAATGTAACCTCCTTTGTGATTTTGACAATATAAACGATTTGACAAATACACTTTATAGTCTATATGCGACAGAGTAATTAGTTTTTTTTTATTGAATTTTTATGCATAATTTCAAATTCAAAATATGTTTTTTCAAGTAGGCCTATTACAGCACTTTTGAATCAAATATATATTTTATTTTCCACACATTTATTTTAATGTACGACTGATAATGGTATTAAAGAACAACTTAAAATTTAAAGGTACGAGGGTTCCTTCGCGCCCTGTTCTGAGAAGAGCCCACAACAAACTGAGTCGGGTATTTTGTATTTTTTTTTACCACCATCATTACAATGTCATATTTGAATATAAATTAGAGCAATTCGCTTACTCCCTCGCATTTCTATCGTCTAAGTAATTTTGCAACTTATAATACGATTTTTTTATCAACTTTCTTTTGACAAAGGCTTTGAAAATATTAATTGACATCTCTAAAACGTCTTGAGGGAGTTTATTATAGAAACGTATACAGTTACCCTTAAATGAGTTGTCAATTTTATGCAGCCTAAAAAAGTCAATATTTTTATGTACGTACAACAATATATATTTCAAAAAATTATTTTCATAGGCCACTCTTTCTCTATATGATGATGGTAAAAAAAAATACGCGACTGAGTTTATTGTGGGTTCTTCTCGGATCAGGGCGCAAAGGAACCCCTTGTAACTTTAGATTTTAAGCCGATTTTGAGTACCATCATCAGACGTATATCAGAATCAGAGTGTGGAAAAAAATATATAATTTGACGATTCAAAAGTGCTGTAATATGCCTACTTGAATAAAGATATTTTTGATTTTGATTTTATAAAACTATAAATGGAAAATTTCCTACTTCTCAGCCCGAAAAAGAGGTATAAAGTATTTCCTTTCCGTATTGATATATAAATTACTGAACCCGCGACTTCGTCTGCGTGGAATGTTTTTTTGGTAGCATTTTCATTAATTTAGGCAAATTGTTTCACTGCCCTTTGAGGGTGGATTTTCTTAAAATTTACTTATGATAGTTTCCATTTTGTGAAAAGAATTCTGATCAAGTTTTACATGTGAAAATTCGATTATTTTTAATTAACACCCCCGCAACCCGGGTGTGCGGGTGAAATTTCGTAAAATCCGTTCTTAGCTGACGTCTGCTCGGCAAAAGGAATATTCCTACCAAATTTTAAGTCTCTACGCCTTATGGTACCAGAGGTATCGTGATTAGTCAATAGATACCTGGATATCTCTTATATATATAGAAGATATAAATTGAATTGTATGACTCACGCAGCTTTCCAGCAAACGCTAGCCCAGCGAAAGCAGCTATCGCGAAAAAGCACAACCGCACATTCATTCTGAATGAAATATAGGTGAAATTAATAAATACAATAAATAACTAATTAAATATTATGACTACTTCGGTGAACGTGTGTGACTCGACTGAGATGTTGGCAAATGTCCGCACTGTTTTATATGTTGCTAACAAACGTTTGTTTTTACCACAAATGTACGTAAACATTGTTACTCTCGCTGGTTTGTTGGTGCGAGTGCTCCCTTCGCTATCACAGCTTCTATATTCGATTCCCGGCGGGTATAATGTCTAATTGTATGGAATATTTAAACGTCTATTAATAATAATAATAAGGAGGCCGTATGGAAGGGGAAGGAGACGCTCGGGCGGTCTTTCAAGGCTCTACACGAGCTTCACGTAGACAAGAAAGCCTTCGTGCAATGGCTGCGCTTCGGTGACCTCTTTCCGGAAACCGATCGTCTGTGCGATACAGGAACAGGTGGTCAAGACGAGGAACTACCGAAAGTATATTCTGAAGGATGGCACTCACGACATATGCCGAGCCTGTCACCATCCGAGTGAGTCGTTCAGACATGTGCTTTCGGGCTGTTCCGCGCTTGCCAACACTGAGTATCTGCACAGACACAGTCAAGCAGCCAAAATGCTCCCGGAAGTACGGTCTTGACGAGATTATAGGTACCAGCCGGTGCCAGTACTCGAACGCGACGGTGTCCGAATCTTTTGGGACCGGTCCATTATCAATATCTGGATCTGGCGCACGAGATTACCGCCATGTGGGGGGTGGGATCCACTGAAACCATCCCAATCGTAATATCTGCGAATGGTCTGATCCCAGTCAGTCTCGCTCACTATCTGAGACGATTGGGGTTCCGTGGCAGTACGCTCGCAGCAAGGATGCAGAAGGCGGTGTTGCTGGACTCGGCCAGGATAGTCCGGTGGTTTCTCAGCCTGTAGCCCTGACCCCCGGCCGAGGTTTATCCTCGGCCCGTTATATTTATTTATGTATGTCCATATATTATTATTTAATATGTCTGTATTTAAGTAATTATTATAAAATACCTTATATATAATATAAATATATATTTTTGCGTAGACGGGCGTGTGTGTGAAAGTAGGATAATAATAATAATATAATAATAAAACCATTTATTTTGTTATGGTTTTACATAGAAAAAAAAGTAAACATGCATAGATTTAATATAACTAACAGTAACAGTACCACATGTAAGTGTACTTACGTGGGGGTGTGTTTGTGTGTGTATGTATGTATGCTTACGTATGTGTGATTGTGTGTTTATGTACATAACTATGTGGGCACGTTGTGTGTTAATGAATGAGATCTTAATCTATACTAATATTAAATCTTTTTATTCCATGAGTATAGGCCTCCCCCAGTAAAATCCATAGCCATAGACATTATGAGTCTTTCACCACTACTTTAGGTTGTCCGATCTTTGGCTATCTTTCATCGTAAACGTCTATTACCAGTCGTGGTATTTAGAGGATCATGTGTATTAAATAGTAGCTGTTTTATTAGTGAGCCTCTACATCGCGAAAGAAAAATGTATGTGGAATATAAAGTCAATTGGGCGAGTAGTTTTGCAGATCTCGCAGTGAGTGTTTGTTTTTCATTTATAGGTCCAGATCCCGTAGGAATATAGGCAAATCCGTTCATAGTAAGCGTCCACGTCGCGCAAGGAATATCAATGCCACATTTCAAGCCAGTCGGGTTAGTAGTTTTGTAGATCTCGCAGTGAGTGATCGTTTTTCACTCATAGATCCCATGGAGTTATAAGGAAATCCGTTCGTAGTGAACGTCTACGTCGCGAAAGGAATATGTCGTTGTTTGTACCATAAATTTTTGTTTGTATTTTGAATCGATTATTAATTATGTATTTCAATGTCTGTCTAGAATACTGTCCTTTTTTTTTTATCCCCAAATAATGACCAGTCTGGAGCTTCCACTTTGCGATGGAGAAGACCTCGCAATACCCACTAAAAACAGCATAACCCTCTTTATCGATGAGTGAGGCACTAGAGGTTCAGATTTTGCATTCTTTTCTAGTGTCCTGGATGAGTCCGACTTAGCATTCACGGAGGCGGAAGGAGGTCTGCAAATATGCGCCGCCTTGTACCGCGCCTTATTTGGCGATGAGAGGGAATATCCACTGCATTTTCCTCTCGCTCATTGGCCTCCTTCAGGCCATTCCCGCACACAGTCCCTCATTGGAGAGCGTCCCGCTTACGATACTTCTCAGCGAGAGGTCGCCACCGATCAACCCCACCAAGAGATCCTTAGGCTGCACAATCAGCCAAAATATCCAGTCTCCCAGTAAAAGCTAATCTAAAGGTCTATGGAGCCTACGTCCATTCCAAACAGACGTATGCGACCTCTGCCTGGTACTCTTCCTGCTCGGGGTAGCAGGGGAGGAAGCTGCAGACCCACTACAACAAATGCCTACGTATGATGGTAGGAGCTCTGTAGTACGTCCGAAATGACGTCATTCACTCTAATATCAGGACGCTTACGCTGAGGAATTCACCGATGAGACTGCCTCGTTGGTCTAGTGGTTAGCATGTTCGGACACATACGTCGTCGCTTCAACCGATGGACGTCCACTGCTGGACATAGGTCTCACGAAATGATGCCCACCAGGCCCGATCTTGTGCCGCCTGGCTCCAGCAGTTACCGGCGATCCTCCTTATATTGTCGGTCCACCTTGTGGGGGGTCTTCCTACACTGCGTCGTCCGGTACGGGGTCGCCATTCCAGCACTTTCCGACCCCAACGTCCATCGGTTCGTCAGACTATGTGCCCCGCCCATTGCCACTTCAGGTTCACAATTCGTAGGGCTATGTCGGTGACTTTGGTTCTGCTACGGATCTCCTCATTTCTGATTTGATCGCGTAAAGAAACTCCGAGCATAGCCCTCTTCATCGCATGCTGAGTGACTCAGAGCTTTCGTATGAGGCTCATAGTCAGCGACCACGTTTTCGATCCGTACATGAGGACACACACATGAGGTCCTATTTTCGTTCCTATATGTTATAAATGCTCTAAAAACTTTTTCCTATGAGTGAGGAGGCCTGTGCCCCAGTAATGGAACGTTAATGGGTTGCTACTTACCTTTTTACCTTATCCAATAGCGGCACCCGGCCCCCGACCTCGTGATGTGATGCGGGTGACGACGGCAAAGATGCCGCGAATGCAGTGGCGATACCCGGAATTGGGACTCATCGGACATGGCCTAGATCCAGCCATTTGCAAACGGTCGAAACAAATTACCGGACACGTAATGGATGCCTGAGAAAAATTGCCCGGGGAAGGAGGCATTGCCTTGAGACACGTATTCCTCAGTCTTGCTGAAAAGAACCCCGGATTGAATCAACCACAGTGTGCCCCGCACTGATGATAAGCGGGTATCCCTGCTCGATCAAGACCTGCCATTAGAAGTGGCACTACGACATTAAACAAACTTCTTTAGGTACGCTTGACTTCGGGAATAAGCTGATGAATATGTGACGAGAGCGTTACAAAAAGTTTGATAGGTCGAGATAAACGGAAGTTAAGAATGTGAAGTAAAGATAGAAAGAGAGTAACGTTTCTTAATGTCTAGTAGTCTAGTGAATTCGAGGGAATGCGGAAAAACCAGTTCTTAGTAAAAAGAGAAAAATATATTTCAAATTTTAAGACTCGAGAGTAATATGGGGAAAGTCGTTCTTAATGAGCGTCTACGTTGTCTTCGTTAAAAGTAGCTTTTTGTCAGGCTCTGGACTATCTGTGTACCAAATTTCATTTAATTCAGTTCTGTAGTTTTGATGTGAAAACGCGACAGACTGAATAACTTTCGCATTTATAATATTAGTAATGATTTGCATAGAATTATTTACGTAATTTAAATTTTTGTAAATTTTTACTTCTATCGCTATGACTGCAAGTTTTTTTTTATGATAATCTCATATAATTAGATCCATTGTAATGTCTGTTTGTATATCACTTTGACAGCAACTTAAAGAATTAAGTTAATAACAGACGTTAGATGTCCAATTTGATGACAAAAACTGTAACTACTTAATTTGTGGAACTTTTTGGGCGATATGTGAGCTAGCTGAGCCACGTATCTACGTCGAATTTGACAACCACAAAAAAGGTTATAGTGAGTCAACCTTAAAAGATAGACATTCATTCAATGATGAATGGCAATATTTCGATAGATGGGGAACAAGTGGAAGAGGTGAAAGAATCTGTATACTTGGGATCTAAATTTACAAAAGATGGAACATGTGAAAGTGATATTAAAAGGAGAGAGAATGCAGGGAATATGGTAAATGGTGCTCTGCACGCCTTTATGAATAGCTAGATGGTGTCTCAAAGGGCTAGACTGGCAGTGCATGCTGGAGTGTTGGTGCCAACACTTATGTATGGTAGTGAAAGTTGGGTATGGCAGAAGAATCACAAAAGTAAAATAAATGCGGTAGAGATGAGAGCGTTGAGAAGCATGAGTGGATTAAAACTGAGTGACAGAGTAAGAAATAGTGTGATAAGAGAACGTTGTGGTATAAAAGAAGACGTAGTGACTAAAATTGAGAAAGGTATGCTTAGATGGTTTGGGCATGTAGAGAGAATGAATGAAAGGAGACTGACAAAAAGGATTTATGAGTCAAGAGTGAATGCGAATGTTGGAAGGCCTAGACCAAAGTGAACATTCCTGAACCAAATGCAGGACATTTTAAATAAGGGTCAAGTCAAGAGTACTTTAAACCAACGAAGTATGAAAGGTTTAATGAGAATGAAAGAAGCGAAGCAGACATGCAAGGACCGTGGCAAGTGGAAGGACGTGGTCACTGCCTACTCCTATGGGAATGAGGCTATCAAAAGGAATAAATTTCCACTGTTTTTGCAACATTTTTCATCGTTGCTCTGCTTATCTTTTAAGATATCCATTTTTATGAAATACCGTTAAGGGCAGTTTTGATCTACACGAAATATTTAATTGGATAACGAATAATGTTGTATTGTAAAAAAAAGCTTGTTAAATAACAATGTTTGTTGTAATATGTAAATGATGAAAATCGTTACTGTGAGTTATCCTTTATAAATAAATATATACTGTCGTGGATTTTATCTCTATCTCTTTGAGATATACAATTTGTTAGTACATTAATTCGATTTATTTCGTAAGGTTTAGCCAGCGTTTCGGATTCAAGCGCAAAATATGTTTGTTACGATATTACATTACAAATCCTTGAATTTCTCCGGTTTAATGTACTATAATATGTATGTATTATATATATAATTCTTCCTCGTGAATCGGTCTGTCTTCTGCTGAAAACTGCATTAAAATTCGTAACACATAAAAAAAGATATCACAGACATAACTGTTGGTACCTATGTCCGTTATAGAAATTGAAACCATCACCTAACGTGATCCAAACTCGTAAACATTACAAAGGCAATAATACAAAGATGGTTTTACACTAATAAACTCACTGATTGATTCCCTCGGGATGGAACAGCAAGGGCAATATTCCTTGCTTTGTGAATTATCATTTAACTGTGAAGTAATAAGTGAATCGTTTCCCAGTATACGATTTAACTGTAATACGTTTAAAACCTTAAACTTTATGAGCTATTATCGAGTTATTAATGGAAAACAACTTGGGGAAAAACACAAGAGCGTCAACATACGAACGTGTCAATAAAATAAATATATTGAGAACATCCTATGGTGCCTTTTGTATACAATGTTTGCATAGCTAATATTAGACAAGATCGATCAATATAAATAATTTAAAAAAAGGTCCTATTGTATGTGTAATCTCCTGAGCTAGTATCTTTTTCGCTTCACGTCTGGATTTTTGGGAGGCTTCGTTCGTGGCTAGTTAATATCCTACTAGCATGTTGAACTATTTAATGTTGAAATTGTTTCGCTTGAGAAAAGCTTAGGTTATTATTTAAATTCTACGTCTCACTGTCAATGGTATATGTATATCGCACACTAAACACTGAGTAGAGAGAGGTAAGCGTCTGTCCGCAATATGGCTAGCGCTGTTAGCGCTAGGTTAGAGTGAGACAAAAGAAGTGTGCTGTATGCGCGAGAGAAAGGGACGCTAGACATGCGAATGAAGCAGTTTACCCTCCCATAAGAAGTTACGATTTCAAAACATGCAGATAAGGTACTAAAAATTGGTACGATGCTGTCTAGACAGCATAATCGTTGGGTGAGATTACAGTCAAAGTTAATATCCATCGTACTAGCATGTTGAACTACTTAATATTGTAATTGTTTCACATGAGAAAAACTTAGGTTATTATTTAAATTCTATATATATACTCGTATATCGGTATGATAATGAAATTAAGGTATTGGTTGAGTTTTAGATTTTATGCTTACTGTCAATGGTATATATCTATCGCACAATAAACATTGAGTAGAGAGAAGGGGAAGCGTCTGTCCGATAAACAGGCTGTTAGCGCTGAGTTAGAGTGAAACAGAAGGAGTCTGCTGTATGCGCGAGAGAAAGGGACGCTAAACGCTCCCCTAAGAAGTGCGATAATTTCTTATGGGAGAGTAAACCGCTTCGTTACGTAACGCGTTACCACGCCAGTTTGTCTACAGCAGTGGTAGCTAGGCTTCTCTTTCTTACTCTTAACGCAGCACTAAGAATGTTAGCCGTATTTCGGATAGACGCTGAGGCTGCTATTCATTTCGTATTCTATACGTTTATATGTGACTGAACGACATATCTGGACAGATTTGGATGGAATCATGAATGTCGGATTTCCCTAAATGTCGATTGTCGAGCGTCTTTCACTTTCCCTCCACTTTCCTGCCGACTGTAGCACGACATACATACATACTTCGGGGTAGGCAGAGACCACGTCCTTCCACTTGCCACTATCCTTGCATATCTCCTTCGCTTCTTCCATTCTCCTTAAGCCTTTCATACAAGTTCGTCGGTTTAGAGTACTCTTGACCTGTCCCTTATTTAAAATATCCTGGATTCGGTCCAGGAACGTTCGCCTTGGTCTACCCCTTCCAACTTTCCCATTCGTTCCTTACTCATAAATAATTTTTGTCAGTCTCCATTCATTCTCTCTACATGTCCAAAGTATCTAAGCATACCTTTCTCAATTTCTGTCACTACATCTTCTTTTATACCACGTCGTGCTCTTATTACACTATTTCTTACTATCTATTTGTTTATAGTAGTATTTATTATAACCATTACATTTAAGATTGGATTGGACACCACCTGCCCCGTTTGTTTGTTTTTAGTAATTATTCTTTTACCTGTACCTACAATTCTTATTCGGTAATTGTTATTACTATTTTTTTTTGTATATTCTGTGGTGTACAATAAAGTATATTCTCTCTCTCTCTCTCCCTCTCTCCCTCTCTCTTCTTACTCTGCCACTCAATTTCAACCCACTTATACTTCTTAGCTTTCGTATCTCTACCGCATTTATTTTACTGTTGTGCGTCTTCTGCCATACCCAACTTTCACTGTATCATCACTTAGGTGTGATCACAGTTAAGCATATTTTTTTCTTTCGAAACATACCCGAGATCTGGGGAAAGGAAATCGGATTATATGGGATTTTTTCCCACTAAAACCCCCTCGGTATCGTCACGTGCTTGCTGAGGTGGTTCCGGCAACTCGGGCAGAACGTACCAGTGCCACCCTTGCACATAAAATCAATCGGGATCAACCCTCTCACGGGTTCTTTCGGCAGTCTCCTTTTTGCAAAGAACATCTTCACAAAAGGAGACCACCACCCTCCACGCTCCCTGCACCTTAAGCATCGCAGCAACGACTACTTGTACCGAGAGATCAGTTCCGATTTTATTCACCAAGACGCGTCGTTCGGAGTGCCAAGTTGGGCACACTTCAAGCGTATGCTGAGCATCGTCTTGGTCTGCCCCACAGTGGTGGCATACAGGGGTTGCCTTCCGTCCAATTCGAAACAGATACTCCCCAAAGCAATCTGTGTGAACCTGAACGTGGAAATAAGTTTCACATTATTAATTGTCAAGTATAAAGTCTTATATTGTTTTTTTTTTCATTAACAGGTATTAAATCTATATATAACCGTAGATAATTACCAGTTTTGGATACGAAGCCTTCGCAATTTTGCTAGCATTCCTCGACGCCACGCCGCGTGATAAAAATGTATGATATTTCAATTTGTATCCTCATACTTCTTTGAGAGGCATTTGAAGAGCCAATTTTCCAAAAATATAAGTAAAATAAGATTAATATTAAACTGTTACTGGTTCTAAACTGTAACTTTGTATCTGTTTCTTTTGTAATTTTTTAACAGTTTCTTTCAAATAAGTTCTTAATTGTTATACATTGTTGGAAAGCTAATAAAAGGGTATGTTTTTAAAATAATCTGCTACACAAGTTCCATAACGTTTTTTCTAATATTTTAGACATTTTAGTGGAAAGTAATTTGAAAGAAATATTGAAGTTATCTCGTTTTATGTGGCATTGTGGAAAAAAATAGATATGAAATGATACTTTTTTTTAATAATAAACTTTGGATCCTGCAATTTGGACTTATTTTAAAAAAAAGCTAAAATCACGAAACTCAAAAATGTTTCTCCTAACGGGAATATATGTTGACCCTGTATATTGTTGTATTTTGAGAATAGATTGTCCTTTAAATAGTCATTTATATTCTCACTCATACGTGCGAATTAAAAAAGTATCATTTCGTGGTTTCATAAAACCGCAGTGTTTTTTTTTATGTGTTGTTGATGGAGGATGGAGTTCATTGATTGCTGTGACACACGTTAGAAGTGTTTGTTATTTAATAATTATTAATAAATATTGGAATTTCCACTGTTCATAACAATACAAGAGTCAAAAGGTCTAAACCCTGCCAACATTTTCATTTGTAGTTATTTTATTATACTGGGAAAGTACACTTATTGTACAACATGCTGTTTGTATGTCCCGTTGTAACTTAAACATTGTCTAGTGAATCTTAACTTATATAAACCGTTGCTATAGTGATCGCTGCTATAGATACTGTTGCTATAGGTATCGCTGGTATATGTTCCACTACTATAGATAATGTTGCTATAGTGACCGCTGCTATAGGTATCGCTGCTAAATCTACCGTTGCTATAGGTAATGTTGCTATAGTGACCGTTGCTATGGGTATCGCTGATATATCTACCGTTGCTATAGGTAATGTTGCTATAGTTACCGTTGCTGTAGGTATCGCTGCTATATCTACCGTTGCTAGTGTCTGTTCCTTTAGTGATCGCTGCTATAGATACTGTTGCTATAGGTATCGCTGCTATATCTACCGTTGCTATAGGTAATGTTGCTATAGTGACCGTTGCTATAGGTATCGCTGCTAAATCTAGCGTTGCTATAGGTAATGTTGCTATAGTGATCGTTGCTATAGGTATCGCTGCTATATCTACCGCTGCTATAGGTACCGTTGTTATAGTAACTGTTACTATAGTGACCGTTGCAATAGTAACTGTTACTATAGTGACCGTTGCAATAGCAAACATTGCTATGGTGACGGTTGCCATGGTAACCGGTGCTAAAGGTTTTAAAAAGAAATTGTAAGGACCCATCAGATTTGTTTTAAAATCCTGTAGTTTAAAACGGAGACCGTATCAAATCCCTCTTTCTTTTTGCATTCATTTTAATTTAATTTTTTTATATTTAAAGTGTACGTAGACAAAGTTGCGTGTGTCAGCTAATCAATATATGTATAAAAATTCCTTGTCACAGTGTTTGACCGCAACGAACTCCGCAGCTACTCAATCGATCTTTTTTTTATTTTGCTGAATTCGTTGTTGTTGAGTCAAAATATTTTAACGAATTAAAAAATTAATTAATAACTACCAAGCATAACTTGTAAATTTGATTATAGGTTTTTTTAATATTCTTATCTAGAAAAAACTAGGAAAGATGTGCATTTTTTGCCAACCAGATTAATGGACGCGAAATTAAATGCTGCCAAAGAAATTAAACGAGTTATACGCGGACGGACGGACGTTTGACGGTAGTTTTTGTTAATGTATTGAAGATTAGAATTTAATTTTATTACTGCCACATAAATCGTGTTTCGACCTGTTTGACTCAACAAAAAAACTAGATAAGTTACTTAAGAGTTGGTGAAAAATTAACTCTATCGATTATACATTAGACAAGTTGTTCCCCGTGGTATTGGCAGCCTGGATGCCTTTATTTCTAAATTAAAAGTAGCCTAAGTTACTCCTTATACAATCAGCTATGTGCCAGAGAAAGTCCTGTTAAAATCTGTCCAGTCGTTTCAGAGATTACCATGAACAAACATTCTGTACGTTAGACGAACAGCAGTTTAAAAAAATTATTTTCTGATATAAATATCGTATAAATTTCATATGCAAAAACCCTTTTCTTTTTTTTTACTCTGGGAAAGGCCTTTACGCACCCCGATGAAAGACTTTTCCAATCGGAAGTGTGGGACTCACAGACTTCAGAATACCTGCTAAAACCCAGCGGATCCCTCTTCAGCCATGGGTGAGATTACTAGAGGTTCTCTAGCTGCATTCCACTCTAGTGACTCGGATGACACCGACTATGAGGAGGTACCACTCAATAGGAGGAAGCATGAAACGCGTACGTGCGGCTTCTGCCACCAAGCCTCCTTCGATGGCGTGGGAGGGCTTCAGCCATCTTGCACTGGCGAGCGAAAGATCCAGTGATCTCCTCTAACCAGCGACAATAAGATATGCCGCTGGGGTGCCCACGTTGGACATTCCGCCAGGGTATTGTGCGCTGTATCTAGAGGAGGACTACACTCATGACAGGCGGGCATTTCCTCACAGCCAACGACCTGGTGCCGATCAGCACCTGCACCAGACGGTAGGAAAGAGATCCGTGCCCCCTGGTGAATTATTATTTTTTTTGTGAAAGGCTGTTAGTTTGAAATAACAAACATTTACTTCAATTTTATTTATTTGTATATGTATTTCCAAGTGAAAAAGAAATGGGATAACTAACTTATCCGTTATTTGCTACTTTACTGATAAAACAACGAGTGACGGAAATAGCTTAAATCCAAAAGAGCGTTGTTACGTTACTCTTCAATGTTATTGAACAAACTTTATATAATTTGATGTTAGACTTAAGCTTTACTTGTTTCATAAAGATCGTTTATTATTGTTTTTAATACTAGTAACGCCACGTGGTTTCACACACGCAGGTACCAATTTTAGTAATTTAAAAAGTATTTTAGTCTTGAAATGGTCTCTAATAATGTGGGATAAGGATTAATACAGTATGAATAACATGGTTTCATTATTGTCGGTACTTTTATTAACCTTAAAAATGTAAAATGTAGTTACAGTGGCACAACTACATTAGTTGGACAAATGGTATCGCACTTTTTTGGAGATATGACGTTCTATAATTTTGTAGAACATTTTTTTGTCCTATCTTCAATAGTTATTGCAGCGCACGCAGATAACAGATTTTTTGTTTCATACCTTGGGTTACATTAATGCATTTTATTAGTGATCTCTATATTTTGTGAGAAAGTATATATCCTTTGTAGCTCGGCGGAAATACAGATTTCTAATGATGAAATTTTTTTTGAAATTGGTCCAGTAAGTTTTGTGTGAAAACGTTACAAACATATATACAAAGCACAAATTTGTCCTATTTATAATATTAGTTTAGATATCAGGTGGCTCAAAAAAATTTTATATTTATTTAATTTACTGCGTGAAGGCAACGTTTCCGAGGGGCGCGGGGGTTATGTCAATCGGTAGTCTTTAGATGCCAATGAGAGGCTTAATTTCGTGAATCAGGTGATTCTCAACATTTACCAACATTTTGCTTTCGGATGAAACTCATTTTCATCTTAATGACCACGTAAATAACAACTACCGCTATTGGAGTGCAATTAATCCGAAACGTAAACATCAGCAACCCTTACATTTGCCTACAGCGACCGTATGGTCTGCGATGTCGGCGCGAGGAATTATCAGCCCTTACTTTTTTGAAGACAAAAAGCAGTGTGGTACAACTTCCTGGTACCTGAACTTCAAAATTGTCCTGGCTATTACCAAACAACACGACGGAGCAACTTCACACACGTCCAATATGTCTCTGTCACGTGTTCGTGAAATTTTCCCAGGAAAATTGATCTCCCGGAGAGATGATATAAATTGGCCTCCACGCAGTCCAGATTTAACCTCTACGGACTTTTTCCTATGGGCTTATCTTAAATCCAAAGTTTACGCCAATAAACTGATTTCACTGGCGCATTTGAAAGATAATGTAGGTCACGAAATGGCAGCTATCCCTGAGTCTACCTGCCGAGCCATTTAGAGGAGAATTTAGAAAGTACATTTAGAGGATATTATTTAAAAAAAAACCCAAAAAGCATATTTTAATAATAAATACCTGATATAGTGGAAAGTCCATGGAACGCTTACTCGTTGATTTCGGTTACTGAATATCAGTTATTGAACCTATAATAACGTTATAGTAATAGGAATAATGCAATAACTCTCATGCTTAGAGCTAAACCCTGTCAAAAAAGTTAAAAGTGCGTGCGTACAAAGTTTTGTGTAATCAGAAGTGAAACTTCTTTGGCAAACTAACTTTTAAGTCTTGTTTTTATTTATACAAATCTAAAACTTTAGATTTCCGGAACTTAAAGGGAGGGAAAAAGGAAGATATGTTAGGAATTAATTAAAATATTAAAAGTGTCGTCAATTAATACAAATAATTTATTGAAATCTCAAATGACGAATTGCAAATTAAAATGCCACATGTTATACGTAAATACTAAATATTAAAACTATCTAACCTTCATACGAATTAGCATAGCGCTGCACATCTTCGTGACGCTAACCACGCAGCTAAAGAAGTTTCACTTCAAAATAGGGAACGTGACTTCTGTCACAGATTTTATAAATTATTGTCATTCTATTCACGTAATATCAGTCGAAACGTCGGCATTTATCGCCGTGCAAATGACATGGTAATAAATGCCGACGTCAGCAGCTTCGTGACGCACTGTGCACGATTTATGATCTCTCTGACCATGACATTTGAGTGTCACGTCGACTTGTATGAATCTGATGACCTCTGTGAGGTAAAAATGGCTTTGTTTTTATCAAATCCACGTTACGAAGATGAATTTTGAGTTTTCTATTAAGATATTCTCAATATTTGCCCGAAGTTATGAGGTGGGCGGTGTTCTCCAACCCCGTGCCTCGGAGAGCACGTTAAACAGGTCTGCCAACCCGCAGTAGAGTGGGTCTATGCTCTATAAACCCTCTCTCTTATGAGTGAGGAAGCCAGTACCCAGCAGTGGGACGATAATGGGCTGCTACTTACTTTACTTACGAAGCGTTTATATCCAATTTCTTGACTGAAAGCTTTTTAAAGGGAAGCTTTTTGAAGTGAAAACTTCTTTAGTGTTGTCATCATTTGAAAATCTATTAAACGAAAAAGCGACAGTAAAAAGAGACAGACTGATATGTTTGAACGTGGGTGAGAATGAGATAGGAAGCATTATATTTGTTATGTTCGTGTTTGAATGAAACGGGTATTGAATGATACTGAGCCGTCACGCTGGCGTAAATAAAAGTAATTTTTGGACTAAGCCGACACGCTCCAGTAATGTCTGCTCTCGTATGGGAGCGAGTTATAGTCAACATTACTGCTATATTATTTACAGTGGGTACTCAATGCGATTGAGCCGTCACGCTAGATAATGTATCGCACGACAAAAGTCGGCTCTTATGAATTTATTACCGAGAAAGTGATAGAAAATATTACTGTTATATCGTAACTGGCCGGCAGTGAATGCGACTGAGTCGTCACGGTAGCCTATGTAACGCGTGAGTCAATTCTGCTCTCTTCGACTATGATAGCGACTTATATTTAACGTCACTGATATATTGTATATAGTTTGGTACTGAATAAGATTGAGCCGTCACGCTAGCCTTTGCAACGCGCGAATAAAGTCTGCTGTCTTCGACTATGAGAGGCAGCTATAGTCAACGTCACTGATATATTGTATAGAGTTTGGTACTGAATAAGACTGAGCCGTCACGCTAGCCTTTGCAACGCGCGAATAAAATCTGCTGTCTTCGACCATGAGAGGCAGTTATAGTCAACGTCACTGATATATTGTATATAGTATGGTATTGAATAAGACTGAGCCGTCACGCTAGCCTATGCAACGCGCGAATAAAGTCTGCTCTCTTAGGCTATGAGAGGGAGTTATAATCAACGTCACTGATATATTGTATATAGTATGGTACTGAATCAGATTGAGCCGTCACGCTAGCCTATGCAACGCACGAATAAAGTCTGCTCTCTTCGACTATGAGAGGCAGTTATAGTCAACGTCATTGATATATTGTATAATAGTTTGGTACTGTATAAGACTGAGCCGTCACGCTAGCCTATGCAACGCGCGAATAAAGTCCGCTCTCTTCGACCATGAGAGGCAGTTATAGTCAACGTCACTGATATATTATATTTACTGGGTACTCAATGTGACCAAGACGTCACACTTGGCTATGTAACGCTCGCGACAGTAAACATTTTTGAAGGTTTCACTTCTACCAAGTGTGAATTGCACACAAGAATTTTTCATACTAAATGAAGGTCTATCAGTTCTTTCCTTATATCAGCTATCTGCCAGGTAAAATTCAATCAAAATCGATCCAGCCGTTTTAGAGTTTAGCCGGAACAAACATACAGACATGGCAAAAATCATTAAAAGTGTTCTTTGATACAACAACCGTATATAAGCTCCAATTTATTTGTTTGAACTAGATCTAAATAGAGTTTTCTTTGGACAAAGAATTGTCATGTTTAAATCAAAATGTCTTAGTTGAAACTTAACAAATATATTCTATTATAAACCTGTAATTGTAACGAATTACACAAAATATATTAATAATACATTAAAAGTATTAATTTTCTTTGAAATACAAGGACCACTTGCATTAAAAATCGCGATCAACGTTAATTAATTACTAATTACAAATTGATTGTAATACGAATATAATAGAGTATTAATTAGATATTAAGTAGAAATGGTGTACGTGACCAGATCAATGTCTTTTATACGTGACATAAACCTGATATGTCAAGGCTGAGGGCCTGAGGAAATCGAAGCCTTGGAAAGCCTTCTAAAAGCCCTTTTTCATGGCCAAACTTGTCGAAGAAAAAACAGTTTAAAACAATCAAAAAGGATATAGCAAGTCAACCTTAACAGATATATGCTATCATTGTCTTTATGTACAAATTGAGGAAGAAAAAAGGAGTCTAATAACCACAAGAAAGGTTATAGCCGATACGAGTCAAACTTAAAAGATAGACATACGCAATGGCAGAATTTTGTAGAAATTGCGATAGGAAAGAGTTATTTACCACAAAAATGTTACAGTGAGCCTTTTTTTTTCGCTGGGAAATGCTTTTACGCACCCCGACTTAGTAAGAGTCGGGAGTGTGGGACTCACTGATGAGACAGAATACCCACTAAAACCCAGCGGTCGCTTGCGCAATCCAATATGGTGTCCCGGATGAAGCCGAATCAAGACTCAATCGAAAGCAAAACCCGAATCAAGGCTGTGGCACGCAAATCTATGCCGTCTGCCGCCCAACCTTCGGCGACGTATAGCAGGGGCATCAGGAGCAACGTCTCGCTCCCACTCATGCGCCTCCTTTAGTGCGATAACATTTTCGCAAAAGGAGGCGACGGCTCTCCACCCTGCTTCGATAGCGACCATTGCGCGGGCAATGCTAGTCAGCGAGAGGTCTCCGCCAATCAACGACACCAAGAGATGCCGCTGTGATGCCCACGCCGAGCATTCTGCCACAGTATGGTGTGCCATGTCAACGGGGTCACCGCACTCGTGGCAGATGAGCGATTCCTCTCGGCCAGCAATATGATGCAGGTACTTCCATGTTACAGTGAGCCTACCTTAAAAGATAGACATATGTTATTGTCGTTTATATGTAAAAATTGCCAAAGAAAATTGTTTTTTTTTTTGTAATCTAGAGGAATTTAGGGACTTTTGTCCACAAGACACGTCAGCCCCGTCGTAACTTAACTTTAATATCAATCACTGATAACCCGCTACTATCATATTGTAAAATTGTCCACCTACTTCTAACGTTGGACTACTCAGAATGCTCTGCAGTAGGCCAAAACAATTTAGACCATAGCGGTTTATCAGCGATTGTCTCTCGTTCATTGTTCTGATGCACTCCAAGAGAAGATGCTGTACGTCTTCTAATTGATTGCATAGAATGCATTTCGGTGTAGCCCCTTTATTCATTAAATAGGCATATTTATTTGAGGGATAATGCCCGGACTGTAACCTGAAAGCTACCTTAAGATGGTTTCAACCTAAGGCAGCGTGTCCAAACCAGGGTACTCGCTGAGGTTCATTCTGCATGGTCTTGTACCAGATCCCCTTCGTTCTGGAGATCTCGTTAAAATAAGATTTCCGTACATTGCGAATTAAATATCTTACTTTGAGAGGAATCTCAGAATAAAAGGGTCTGATAGTAAAACCATGTTCGATAGCCACCCAGTTTAGCAAGTTTGTCCGCCTCTTCATTTCCCTTTATACCTATATATGCTGGAACCCATTTCAGCCTCAGCAATCTGCCATTCCAGCAGAAATCATGAATTTGCTGCAGAATGTCATAACCTATCGGTAGCCCTCTGTAAGCAGAGGTGCATCGAGCCAGATGTTGAAGAGCACTTTTACTGTCCGAGAATATTACAGTAGGTGCTGATTCTGTAGAAGCGGCGTATTTTAAGGCTTCTGAGATTGCAACAAGTTCCAACGATATAATAGCTATATCATTTTTTATTTTGACCATATGGCTGTGTTCCCTATTAAGATCATAAAAAGCAGCCCCTTGCTTTTGGTCATTTTTTGAACCATCAGTGAAAATTTGTTGCCACTCCCTATATTTTTCATTTAATTCTTTGATAACCTCAGCCTTAATATTATTTGGATCACAGCTTTTCTTCGAATGTTTAACTGACTCCAAATTTATCACAATAGAATTTCTTATATTTAATCTCGTAACCCAAACTGGCATATTAAACATTTATAGTTGTTTACTACAGTGTATGTCAAAACAGTTTATTTACAACAATAAAGTTTATAGTGCATCATCCTTAAAAGATTGACATATGCTGTCGTAATTTTTTTGTAGAGCTTGCCAAAAAAAAAAAGGGTTTATTTACCACGAAAAAGGTTTCAATACGTAATCCGCAACAGATAGATATATGCTATCATAGTTTTTATATAGAAATTCTCAAAGAAAAAAGGAGTTTTATAACCACAAAACAGGTTATCGTGAGTTCACCTTAAAAGCTAGACATATACTATTACATGTTTTTGTAGAAATTATGGAGTGTAATTACCATAAAAAAAGGTTATAGTCAACCTTAAAAAGTTAGCATATTCTATTGTAGAATTTGCCAAAGAAAAGGGAGTTTCATTTCCACGAAAATATTATAATGAGTTAACCTTAAAAGACAGTCATATGCTATAACAACTTTTTATAGGGTTTGCGAAAGAAAAGAGAGTTATTTACCACAAAAATGTAACAGTTCATTAACCTTAAAAAGATACACATATTCTATCGTTGTTTTTATGATAAAATTGTCAAAGAATATAGTTTATTTACAACAAAAAGGTTATAGTGAGTTAGAATTAACAGATAGACTTCTATCGTATGTTTTTCGTAGATCAAGCCAAAGAAAAGAGAGTTTAATAAACACAGAAGAGGTTATATGATTGCGTTGTTTTAATGTAAAAATTGCCAAAGAAAATACACGTTGGTTACGCAAAAACCATTGATTATGAGCTAACCTTAAAAGATAGATTTAAACAATTGCAAATTTTTGTAAAACGTGTCAAAGAAAAGAGAGTTAATTACCACAAAACAGGTTATAATGAGTCAACCTTTTTGAAAGGACCAATTCCGTCCCACATCATTCTCTCAAAAGGAAAAAATACCCTGATTTTGAAACATTCCTTGGTCTTACCCTGATCATACATAGTCCATAGCCTTCATCAATAAATGGGCTATCCAACAGCGAAAGAGTTTTTCAAATCTAACCAGTAGTTCTTGAGATTAGCGCGTTCAAATAAACTCTTCAGTTTTATAATATTAGTATAGATTACTACATTGATAAAATAACAAAATTTGACTAACTAAAACTACTGAACAGATTAAAATGAAATTTTGTACACAGACAACGTAGACGCTCACTAAGAACGAGGTTTCCCACGGGATCTGGATATTTAAGCGAAAAACGATTACTCACTGTACAATCTCGGTAAATATTCACTAGATTGTCTTAAAATTCGGCATATATTATCCTCTCGCGACGTAGTCTCAGTAGTAGTAGAAAATAGGGTTTTAAGGGATGGAAGTATCGCCATTTTTAGATCATGAAGCTAGAAAGTTATTTTTTTAGGCTGTTGATTTGTTATTAATAAGTATGTCATTTAAAGTTTGATCAAATTTTACTCTCAATAGTGTAAAATTACAATCCTTTTCCTTACTAACATAATAAATGCGAAAGTAACTCTGTCTGTCGCGTTTTCACGACTGAACTACTGAACTGATTTAAATGAAATTTGTAACACAGATAGTGGTTATATAAATCCGTAAATTTTTAATATTTTTTGAATGGAGATAGCCTACAAACAAAAACAATCAGATGATGTAGTATAAAGAATATTTTATTTAAATATAACATTAGAAAAACAATGTTTCGTTCATGGGAATGACACAATGAAGGCTAAAAAATAAGTTAACATATAAATATCGGCGTAAAGTCAAATTCTAATTTAATTTTTGCATATCTCTTTATAGATCGATTTATTATGTGCGTGTATATTTTACTAACCTCTTCTTAAACGGCTGGACCGGTTTTGTTATTCAAGTGGGTTAGAGAATGGTTTGGACATTTTTTTATTTTCTCTTTTCCGCTGGGAAATGCGTTTGCGCACCCCTGCCACGAGGCAGGGAGTGTGGAACTCGCCGGCAAGGCCAGAATACCCATTGAAACCCAGCGCCATCCTCCTCACCCTGAATTGGGAGTGTCACAGGCTCCCTTGCGCATTAACCCTGACACTCCCGGATGAAACTGACTGAGCATGTTCAAGGAGGAGACAAGAGGCGTTCGTAAAGACGTCTCCTGCCGCCTAGCCTCCTCCGAACGAGAGCAGCATCTGCTGCAGCTTCCCGTACACGCTTCATTGCCTCTTTCAAAGAAATGACGGCTTCACAGAACGAGGCAACTGCTTTTCATCCTAACTCACTGTTAAACATGGCGTCCACTATACTTGGCAGTGAGAGATTCGCTCCGACGAGGGACACCAGAGGATGTCCCTGTGGTCCCCGAGCCGGACATTCTGCCACAGTGTGGACCGCCCTATCGACACTCGCACTACACTGATGGCAGATAGGAGCTTCTTCACGTCGTACTATCTGATGCAAGTACTTTCCGAAACATCCGTGTCCGGTCAGTACTTGCACCAGCCTAAAGGTAAGCGGTCCGTGCCACCTAGTTAGCCGTTGTTCGAGGCGTGGACGAATCGCCTTCACGGTGACCACGCCCGCACTTGTAGATTCGAGATCCTCCTTCCAAGCTTGAATCAAGACCCTGTCGGCAAGGCCCCTGACTATTTGGGTTTCGTCAATTTCGGGACGGTCACCTCCAGAAACAGAGATTGGTTTGGACAAACAATTCGGTCCGATAAGTAAAGAATTTATCTACAGGTCATGAATTTCATGATGGAGTTTGGCGGGAATCTGGGCGTAAAGGTCGTGTTTTTAAGCGACTTCAAAAAAAAGGAGGTTTCAATTCGTCTGTATTTTTTCCTCATAACTTTCGACTGGGCAAACCGATTTTGATGATTTTTTTATATGAAAGATGGTGCTTGTCGTAGGATCCCATTTTTTAAAATCCAGTTCTGCATGAGAAAAACGGATGTGTTAAATTTGCATTAAGGATGTGTTTGACAAATTGACGAATAACTCGATCACTCCAACCGATTTCAATGATTCTTTTTTATTGGAAAGGATATACTTCAAGAGTTGTTTGTTGTTTGATGATAGTTTGGTTAGGTTTTGATCATGGGATCCATGAAAAAGTTACGGAACTCTTCAATTCTTAGGAGCAAATGAACGATACTCGACAGAATCTTCTATAGGCTATCCCGATATTTGAGTTGCTTACCGTAACTTCGGTACGGTCAAGTGCTAGTCGTAGTTAAATATGAAGATCAATGGATCTCCTCAACGGCTTACAGTAAGGGTGCGATTTATGACAGAATATATAACTGTCTGGAACCAAATTGCAATGAGCTTACGTTTGTTGCTGCATTGCAATATTTATAAGGTGTATTATGTATAAAGCGGTGGTAGCCGGGGGGGAGGGGGTAGCTCCGAATATAAGAATACTAAGAACTCTAAAAAAGGATACGTAATTATTTTTTACTTTTTAGAGCATATTAATATATTTGTGTTTGTTTTGAAGGCGGTACTTTTTTGTTAAAATTTTTATTTATTGTTTACCAATTCCTTTTATTCTGGTTAAGTTTTGACGTTGAAAGTTGAAACATTCTGCACAATTATGATTCAGCTTTTTTTTAACGCTGGGAAATGCCTTTTAGCACCCCGATAAGATTTTGTCTTATCGGGAGTGTGGGGCTCGCTGGTAAAACAGAATACCTACTAAAACCCAGCGATACCCTCCGCATCCTTTTGTGGAGCACCAGAGGATCGGTAGACGCAATCTACCCTGGCTCTCCTGGAAGATTCCTCTGGGAAACCTAAGCAGAAGGAAGGAGAAACGCAAATCTAACGAAGTAGCGAAGTAACGGAGCGTCCGCAGCGCTCTCCCTGAGCCTCTCGTGTGCCTCCTTCAGCGAAATAACACTTTCATATAAGGAGGCTACTGCCCTCCACTCCACCCGGTGAGTATTGCGCCAACTATGCCCTCCAGCGAAAGGTTTCCTCCAACCAACGACGTCAATAGATGTCGCTGGGGTTCCCACGCCGGGCATTCTGCCAGAGTGTGCTGCACTGAATCCAAAGGTGCATCACATTCATGTCAGGCAGGCGTTTCCCCCTGCGAACAATCTGATGCTGGTACTTGCCGAACAACCATGTCCGGTCAGCACCTGCACCATCCTGTAAGTGAGAGACCCGTGCCCCCTAGATATCCAATTGTCCAGGTGGGGACGGATCGCTCCCACCGTGATCAGACCCGCTGTAGGAGATCTGAGATCCTCATATCACTTTTGGATCAGTTTTGTCTGTTGAGGCTCTGAACCTTTGGACCTCGTTGGCATCAGTTGACACCCTTCTAGTCCTTGCAGCCACCCTGCACTCATAGGCAGCTGCTAGAACCTCCGCTCGCAGCTCTCACGGAGGGTCACCCGCCAACTTTTTATTTATTGATTCTAAAACGGTACGAAGTTTGCTAGGTCACCTAATATTTTTTTTAAATTTTTTTTTTATTGCTGACAGTTTAGCGCTTGACTGTGATCTCACCTGATGGTAAGTGATGATACAGTCTAAGATGGAAGCGCGCTAATCTGTTAAGAGGCGATATACCCCTTACGGTTTCTACACAGCATCGTGCCGGAACACAAATCTCTTTGTTTGGCGGTACGTTTTTGCTGGTAGGGTGGTAACTAGCCATGGCCGAAGCCTCCCACCAGTCCAGACTCAGACAAATTAGAAAATACAATTTCCTAATTTCGTCCTACCGGGAATCAAACTCGGGACCTCCGCTAGCAAAGCGAATGCTCGCACCACTGCACCAGCGAGGTCGTCGAAATAATAAATAAAATATAAATAAAAATAGTTTATTTCCATAACAATTTGTTACATCACACATACTGGGTTGAGATTATCTAGTAGGTATTGAGATACCTGTGTCAGATAATCTCGCCCTCCCCAAAGTATCACTGTCACAGAGTTATAAAAATAAAAGATTTCAACTTAAAATTAATAGTTAAGAAATAAAAATTTGCAAGCTTATCTGAGTGTGTGTGTATGCGTGCGTGCGTGTGTGTGTGTGTGTGTGTGTTCGTGTGTGTGTGTGTGTTCGTGTGTGTGTGTGTGTGTGTGTGTATCTGATTATCTGGAAGCTAATTATATACCCGCAATATTAAGCGTTTGAATTTAATAAAGATTCAGTATCATTGTAGTTAAGTTCCTTTAACCAGTTTGCTACTGTCCTTTTACAATCATAACTGTTAACAGGATTGATTTTTAGTATGTTGTTTATTTTATTATACAGGTCAACTGATTGTTTGCCATGTTGTCGGTAGGCGAAGGAAGTCCTTGCTCTAACAGTAGGAATAACATTGCTGCTTCTTCTTTTATCATATTTAAGAGGTTTGTAATATAGACGACGATGTGTTCCTATGATAGTACCTAATATACCTAATATAATATAATAATGAGTTTGAACGGCGCACTGTGTCAACAAACCACTTTAAGTGGATTTCAAGTAAAACATCACTCCAAATAACACTTAAGTTCGTTACGAAAGACGTAACAGTCCACTTTAAAGTGGACGCGGAGGTCGTGTGTTATCTGTACATTGACCTTTGAGGTAAAGACCTTAGAATGTTAACTTGTAATAGAGTAAACAAAACAAGAAAATAAAATACTTATGTAACATCATTATTTATTTCCGCTGTCAATTTATAAAACTGACCGGAATATATACCATTCTTATTGCTAAAGTTTTCCTCTCTTATTTAGATATATGTTTTCTTTATTATTATATTATCGTTATAGTTTTAGATAAACACGTATAGCAGTTTTGCTTTATCTAAACTCTATTGTACACAATTATAAACATACCTATATATCATGGATTACAATTGGCGACCTTATCGTTGAAATAGCGAGCTCTTCCAGACAACCACTAATGGTTAAAGGGACACATAAAAAACAAGCAGAGAAAACTGTATTAAATCCATTCATTGCTAATAATAATAACACTCATAGTAAATAAAGACACAATATCAATTGATCAATTATCTTGGTCAAGAAGTACTCTTTTTAAATAAGTTCTGATGAGGCAATGAGTTCCAAAGAGCAATCGTTGTGTACACGTTCACAAAAACCGTAAATAAATCGATTGTAAAGTCAGTATTTGTATAAATTATATTCGGTAATTGATTTAACACTGTAGCAGTCAATTACCTTATATAAAAAGAAATAAATAAACTATAAGCTTTGTTTTTAATATGCGAAAATTGTAAACTTTCATATAAAATATGTAATTTTTCTTATGTAAAGTCTAGAGCAAATCAACGCAACGAACATTTTGCTATTTTTTTAAATAAGGCGTTAATACAAGTGGATGCTTTTAATAAAGTAACAGCGTGATGAAGTGAGGAAACTGGGAGCAGGGATTCAGAAATGGATTCATAATATATTTGGATCCTTTGAATCACAATGCATTGGCAGTTTCATAGCTTTTAATGGATGCAAGCGACGATATAATTGAACACCTTCGCTTTACTAGTTAGCCTTTGAATCAAACTTACTTTTTTAACCGACTTCAGAAAAAGGAGGAGGTTATCAATTCGTCTGTATTTTTTTTTATACGTTTGTTACCTCATATCTCCCGACTGTGTGGACCGATCTTGGTCACTTTTAAAATGAAAGGTGGTGCTCGTCATAGGGTCCCATTTTTTTTAAACCAGTTCTGATGATGGCATTCATGACAAAACTGGATAAGTCTTAAATTTGCGTAAGCATGTGCCAAGATCACGCCAACCGATTTCAATGATTCTTTTTTATTAGAAAGGATATACTTCTAGTGTTGTTTTGTGATAGTTTGGTAAGGTTCTGATGATGGAATCCATGACAAAGTGACGGAACTCTTCAATTCTTAGGAACAAATCAACGATACTCGGCGATCTTCTTATAAGCTATAGGTATGGTCAAGTGCTAGTCGTAGTTAAATATGAAGATCAATGGAACTCCTCAACGGCTTACAGTAAGACCGTGATTTTTAGCAAAATCTATAACTGTCTGTAATCAAATGCTAATGACCTTACGTTTGTTGCTGCATTGCAATTTTTGAAAGGTGAACTATGTGTGAAGCGGTGGTATAAGGGTTTCGGGTTCGATCCCGGGTGTGGCGATATTAATGTAAATTTAACTTTGTAAAGTTGTTTCAACTGCCTCAGTGGTCTAGTGGTTAGCATGTTCGACTACAGACATGAGGTCCTGGGTTCGAGTCCCGGGTCGGGCCAATTCAAAAAAACCAATATTGAGTTTTCTATTAAGATTTTCTCAATATTTGCCCGAAGTTGGGAAGTTGGCGGTGTAATCCACCCCCGTGCCTCGGAGAGCACGTTAAGCCGTCGGTCCTGCGCCTGATCTCTCTCCGGTGGTGTCGGATTCCCGTCACATCGGACTATGAGAGTGAAGGAATAGAGAGTACACTTGTTGTGTACTATGCCTGCCAATCCGCAGTGGAGCAGCGTGGTGGGTCTATGCTCTAAAAACCCTCGCTCCTTGGAGTGAGGAGGCCTGTGCCCAGCAGTGGGACGTTAATGGGCTGCTACTTACTTACTTTTTTTTTAAAGTTGTTTCGTTTAAACGGTGTTATCTCATATGGGAAACGCGTTTTAGGTGTACATATTGTTAGTTTACTTCTGATTCACTAAAAATCAAAAAATAAATGGAAATTTTAACAAAAAAAAAGAACCGCCTTCAAAACAAACTTACAAATACATTAAAAATACATTATTAAAATTTCTATTTATTTCTTAAAATAACCAATTTCCTGCCAAGATAATTTACCATGCCACTACGTTTCATAAACAGAAACAAAATGTATTGTATGAAAGTCTATCAACACCCCACTGCTGGGCGTAAGCCTCTTAAGGGTTATAGACAGCCTAGCAGAGGAAATCATACAATTTCATACAATTTTAAAACAAATGACATGCCATAAAGTCAGGTTGAAAAGAAGTTAGATGGCGTAATCCTCACTAGCGAAAGGGTGTGAAGGGCTGTGGCCACCTTTTGTGAATCTGGCAGGGGGAGTTCCTAAGTTTCCCGGCAGGAGTATCCCGGAGTACCAGGGTGGATTGCGTCAGCCGATCCTCTGGTGCTTCACTAAAGGATGGGGAGGGTATCGCTGGGTTTGTGTGGTGTATTCTGGCTTACTGCCAGCGAGTCCACACTGCCGTTTAGATTTTGTCTGGATGGACTGCTTAAAGGCATTTCCCCGCGTAAACTAAAAAAAAGGTGAAAGAGAAGTATTTTTACCAATTACTTAGATATATGGGGTACCATCATCCTCCTTGGCTGTTGGTTCCCACAATCACAGACGATGAACTCGAATCTTGAACTGTATTTTACTAAACCTAGATTAGATCAGAGTCTAATACAATGTATTGATGTATTATCTCATGTGGTGAAATAGAACATTAGTTATTTATATCCACATACGTCAGAATTTGCGGTCAAATCTGACATTATGATAACGGAGCCTTATATATAATGCAGCCGCATTTAATTTGTTGATCTGTTCATCAATTTGTGTTATGACACCTTCAGAATGAAGGCCGCGGTTATCGCCTGTGTATTGTTCTGTACTGCCGTCCATTGTTCATTGGGTGAGTTAACATCTTTATTGAAACTGGTTGATTGTTTATCTTGGATCGCAAACAGGTGATTTATTTGTCAGCTGGGGGAGTTGAACCAATAACGCTCGTTGATAGATTTTTGTTTGACTGTGATGGCTGATCTGATAGTCCATCTATCTCGTGGTGGTGTCCACTAAGGCAGCGTGTTCAGGGTCAACCCTTGTGGATCTGCTGTACGCGCCCCATCATTTCTATTATTTAAAATCCTAAGTTCTCTAGATATAGCAGAGGGCGTCCATAGTGCTCCGCCATCATCGTCTGTTTTGGGTTATATTCCAATATTTTGATATCCACCGCCACACAACGCTACCAGGTTTATCTTGGTTAACCACACTTGATCACGCTTCCGCTATCCTTAAGGATTGTCCATCACTTAGTCTCTCCTGTCCTAAAAATACCCAATATAGTAGGTTAAAGGAGTGCTTTGGATTGCAGCCGTTAAAGTGGTCTGGTTCTGAATAAGCCATTACAAATAAACTCATTCGCGTCCTGGTTAATCCGTCGCATTCGCACATTATATGCCCCATTGTTCCTTTATCCTCATTGCAGACCCTGTGCGAGTTGTCCGCAATGTCCATAGTTTTCAACACAGCTTTTGTAGTGTAGTTGCCCGTTGCGGAAAGGCATGATGATATGATTCAAGTTCACGCACAATTACGCCAGCGAGCCTCATAATTATTAAACAATTTGGTGCATGCTTAGGAAACTACGTCAATAATTGTTATTAATGTTTTAATGTATACGCAGAAGTTAAGAGCAGCAGCTTACGACGTTATTATTATTGGTTATTGCCCCCAGCTTCCTTCATCCAACCTTGCCACTCCAGGGATAATGCTTGTCTGAAGCGTTCAGCGCAGAATGCGGTGCCTATTTTCACACGAGGAGTTCCTTCCCTGGGCATGAAGGCCCTGGATCCCCTGCACGTGGACCATGTCAATGCTAATCAGGCGGGACTCACTATGGACTTCAAAAACACTGTGGTCAAAGGGCTGAGAAACTGCATTGTACAGGATTTGAGGTAGGGTATCTTGATTTTGATAAATCATATTACCATTTTCCATTGCGTACTGTTAATGTGTGAGTATATATGTGTCTGGTGGGTTGTTACTTTACTAATCTAAAATAAAATGAAACTGATGTACTCTATTCTATCCAATCTATCATGTATTTCAGATGTAGAAAACATCGTGAGGAAACTTGCGTATCCTAAGGTAATTCAGAGGTATTGTGTAGCCTATCAACCCTCTCACCTATGAATGAGGAGGCCAGTGTCCAGCAACGTGAATAGATTGCTAGATACCTTTTACTGATGGCCTGTCAGACCGTCAAGCAGCATAGTGTTTCCCTCCACTCCTATGACGCTGCCGGCTTTTGGCCAGCTGTGGGAAGTCATTAGAAAATTAGACTTGTTAAGAGGCACAAGCTCAGATCTTGGCAAGAACCAAGCGCTTGGCAGATTGTGCATCCTGGAAACCTCAGCCTCACCTCTCAATGGAGAGCGTTATAGGCGCAATGCTCTCTAGTGTGATGTTGGGCAGGAGTGGCCCTTTTCTCTGGAAGGGTTATCTCACTAAAGGTAGTCCACGAGTGAGAGAGAGATTGCAGTTTATGCTCCTTCACACCACCAGAAAATGCAGGGTACAAGGCAGCGCATATCCTCTTGCCTCCGTGAATTCTTAGTCGAACACCTGGTGATAGAGAGGACGAGGAAGGTTCCGCTGGGTTTTATTGGGTATTGCGAGGCCTTCTTTCAGACCGAGTCCTGCACTCCTGACCCATGGGTCGGGGTTTGGTTCATAAGAGTATTTTCTGAGTTAAACGCATATGCCTACTTTTTGCTTGTAATTATGCTTTTTGGTAAACGATAATGTCGGCAGGAATTTTGGGATATATGTAGTCTGTCAGTCAGTTGTGCTTTGTGTGCTTTGGATGTGGACCACGATGTAGGGGTTGGGTAGAATAAAACCACGCAGATGATTGTTCTCGAAAAAGCGGGGAATGCGTCGCCTCTGTGCAGGGATCGGTTGGATTGACGGTTCTCGAAGAATCTTGGTAACGATGTGTACGCTTCGAGAGCCGTTGCAGCAGAGAGCGTTTACTGGTCCCAGAAAACA
This sequence comes from Elymnias hypermnestra, assembly GCA_015832385.1. NCBI lineage: Eukaryota > Metazoa > Arthropoda > Insecta > Lepidoptera > Nymphalidae > Elymnias > Elymnias hypermnestra. Next base: position 57,368 of record JACTOM010000064.1, on the reverse strand, counting down.
GATACAAAACATAGAATGTTGCGTCGTATGCAGATAATTTATTATCAATTTTCACAGGCAAGATCTATAATTTCGCGTCGCTTACATTCCCCACCCTAGTGCTGGGCTCAGCACTCAATTCCTGCAGGAACTCAAGCGACGCGTCCGCCGTCCTCCTCAGCAGCCCCCTCTTGCGCACTTCTCGTCCCATCATGTAGATGTCCGACGATAAGCACCGTTGCCACCATCGCCTCCTTCGCGTCCGCCAGATCAGGCAGGGCCCCCAGTTGCGACGTGATCCAAAGTCCAGCTCCAAAGTGTAGTCAGTTGTGCTTAGTGCTCTAGTAACCCTGTTTCTTATGAGCCCTGTACCCAGCTGTGGGACGTTTATACTTTTACTTTTAAACAATTTTTGTCCGTCACATACCATAGCTGTTCTGCGGTTTTACCCGCGTAATTCTTCATTCCGTTAGAAGAATCCATTATTAGTGCAAGTTTACGTTGCAAACGGAACGTGTATAACGATATGGGGATTCCTGTCGGAATATGGGGAGACTTAGTGAGACTTCGTGGCGAGAGTTAATATATGTCGAATTTTAAGACAATCAGGTAAATATTTATGAAGATCTAACAGTGAATAGTAATTCTTAGTGAGCCTTTACGTTGCGATAAAAACTAGCCTACATCCCTTCCCAGGCTCTAGACTGTCTGTGTACCAAATTTCATTTACATCCGTTCAGTACTTTTGTCGTCAAAGCGCGACAGACAGAGTTACTTTATAATACTAGTAAAAATATTTTCTACTTTAATAACAAGACAGAGATAATAATGTCTTAATAATAGAGTTAATTGTGATCCTTAATGTCTAAGCAGCCATCACTCCTATGAATATTAATGTAAATTACCAGTTTTTTCACACGGTTTTTTGTTTTCCTGTGTTATTTTTATATAGAAATCGTTGTTGTAATATAACTTAGCAGTTAATTGCATCTAGATTATTGATGATTAGTCTTGTAAGGCAAATTGGTATTTCATAATTGTAATCTATACATTGCATGACAAATAAAACTGTTCGAACCCGACGTTTGGCTTTCGTTCGGCCGGAGACACAGGGTCTGGGCCCATGGAGACCACACGTCCCCGGTCAGCCAAGGTCGTCAGCGCGGAGGTTTCCGATGTGTTCCACTGGGTCGGGTACTTATGCCTAACGTAATTTAAATCAACTACACTACAGACTTACAGTTACAGTGCGTATTGCCAGTGATGACATACGGCTCCGAAACGTGGTCGCTGACTATGGGCCTCATACGAAAGCTCAGAGTCGCTTAGCGTGAGATAGAGAGGGCTATTATCTCAGTTTCTTTACGTGGTCAAATCAGAAATGTGGAGATCCGTAGCAGAACCAAAGTCACCGACATAGCCCTACGAATCGCGAACCTGAAGTGGCAATGGCCGGGGCACTTAGTCCGACGGACCGATGGACGTTGGGGCCGAAGGTACTGGAGTGGCGACACCGCAACAGGCGGCGCAGTGTATGGAGACCCCCCAGAAGGTGGACCGATGACATAAAGAGGGTCGCCGGTAGCCGCTGGAGCCAGGCGGCGCAAGATTGGGCCTTATGGACATCTTTATGTGAGACCTATGGACATAGTCCAGCAGTGGTCGTCCATCGGTAGAAGCGACGACGACGGCGAAGATGACGATAGACTTACTTCTTCGCCGGCCTTCGATCCGGCGAGGCAGGGTTTGTCACGTGTCTGTAAGTGCGAGTTGTGTGCAGTGTATTGTGTAAGTATGACCTCCAAGGCGATGCGGAGAGCTGCTATCGGCGACGTCGGTCTTCCATATCCACACCAAGGCGGTCCTGTGCTCCACCAGGCACAGGAATGTTCAAGAACTAAGGCACACGTGGCCGGAATAAACTGTGAACGCGTGGACCTGAGTGAGAAGGGGAAGCAAACCCATAAACCGCGTGAAAAACTGCACTTTTCACCAAAAATGCACGAGGTGGACCCCTTTTTCGCCACGTTGCAACGCCTCGTTGACAGCCAGTCACAGACTAACAATATTTTACCTGCATAAGTTAACAAACATGCAGACCGACTGCGCGCCGCTTCCCGATAGTTATCGAGTTAGTTCCTCAAGAAGCTTACAGATGGCGTGAACAAAAACCGAACTGTCCGTTTGTATGTCACAAGCAAAAAAGGACATTTTAGTATTTTTTTATTGCTAACAGTCTAACCTGTAAGTAACCTATAACTTTATGTAAACTACCTTTCACCCTAACCAGGTCAAAGGTAGTTTACATTTACTATTTATCACTCTGTATATACAAATGGGACTGGCAATCGTTAGCCAGTCAACGAGTAAGAGCCCATTCGCCGTTTTTTTATTTACATCCAAATTTTATTATTATTTGCATTATCTGGCCTCACTCTTCCTATTCTCTCTTTCCATACGATAAGTAATTTACCTCTTATGGTTTCTACAAAGCATCGTAGCAGAATAGATCTTTTGTTTGACAGCACGTCTTTATTGTTAAGGTGGTGTCTAGTCACAGTCATTTCCTTAATAAGTAGTTTCGGGACTTGAAATTTTGTGAACCTAGGACCTCTATTAAAGAAGCAAGTACTTGATCCATTGCGCAAGCGAGGTCATCAAATAGTTCGCTCTCTAGAACGGATAGACCGATTTTAATAGGATTATTACTTGCAAAAATTTAGTCTCTTTCATCTTAAAATTTCAACTGATATAAGAAATTCATGTGTACCCGCAAATCTCTAAAATGGCTTGAGCTTTTTGTATCGAAGCTTGAACGGGAACGGGACATTCTTTTTGTCACGTCATATTGAATTGTGAATGGCAATCAGTGAATTAAAATCCAATCCAGGTCTGAGGAGAACCCACGAGAAGGTGTATAAATATGCTGGTACATACCATACCATCACCAACGCTTTATCATATAACCTTATGCCCATTACAGGCGTTCAGGAAGCCAAACTTCATTAGAGCTCAGATGTTCTGTTGTGCTGATTGGAGACTACACACTCAACGGAAAACTGTTATTATTACCCATTGAAGGAGATGGGAAATATAAGATTAAAATACGTAAGTTCTTCCTTATTCTCTGAAAATATAACATTAAAATACAAAAGTTCTTCCTAATTCTCCGGGAATATAACAATAAAATACGTAAGTTCTTCCTCTCTCTCCGAAAATAGAAGATTCGAATACGTAAATTCTTTTTTCTCCGGGAATATAACATTAATATATGAAAGTTCTTCCTCTTTCTCCGGCGTTGTCCCACTTTAATTGATGTTCTCAGAGATCTCGTCTCAGGGTAGTCTCTGGATCTAAGTTTCTTTTATTGTTGCCATCCATGTTAATTTAGGCTTACCAACTCTTTTTGGTTCTAATTCCGATTTTAGTATGCTTTTTGTGATGTCCGAGACATGCCTTCGGACATCAAGACCATACCAGCGCAGACAAGCTTCCGTAAGCTTTTCTGGTGTCACGCTGACTTTCAAGCTACGTAGGGTATACATATTTGGCACTTCGACATTCAAGGAGACTCCTGCTGATCATGGAAGCATTCGCATTTCAATGACGCTTGTATAGAGACCAGCATTCTGCTTCGTACATCATTGCAGTTTTATTAACTTTATCCTTAATGCGAATCTATGATCTTTCCATTTCTGCTTGCCACCAGGTGTGATATCCTTATCAATGTAACCTTCGTTAGTAAGCAGTTCGTTAGGGGTTTTGGAAAGTTTTGCATATTTAGTTCAGTTTAAACCTCAAACTGAGTTTTCAGGTGACATCGTTGTCAAAGTGTTACTGGATATTGGTGAACGACAGTCAGCTGGTGAACGCTACTGGATCGTAAGGAGTTGGAAACACTCTGCGGATGTACTAGGCGGTGTCCACTTCTTGTTCCAAAATTTATTCAACGGCAATAAGGAATTATGTGAGTATATATTGAGAGAAAGCTAAAACGTTTTAACTTTTATAATGTGAATAAGACGACAATAGTTTTTCCTCTTTCCCTACTACTACTTTATTATTTATATCGTGCAGCATTCTATCTAACAGCTAGAAATTGCTACATAACGATAAGTTAGCCTTATTGTCTCTATCTATTTATCTCTTAGATTGCCTATGTCAACTACCGATTGACGAGGTCGATTTGAAGTAGATTATCCATGTCTACTACTAGTTGATATGATTACGATAGTTCTGTCTCAACTCGGCCATTAAGAAATATAAGCATCTCTTTCAAACTGCTGGAACACAATATGCGTAGAGATAACACCAGACAATAGAAAAAATATAAAATAAATAAGTTACAAAGTGACGGTTACTAACGGTGCGTGGTAGTTAGTTTTTTGTGGTATTTTAAACTGTAAGTGTTCATTAGTGATTATTTGTGTTTTTGATTATATAAGATATGAACCTATAAATACAAGACCGATAGAGTCTTAATTTAATAAGCACAAGATAACAATGTATAGTTTTTAACTAACATAAAAATCCTAATTTTTGGTCTTTCATGAACAATTAAGTCCCAAGAGCCACTTCAGCGTCATTCGACCCTCGGGGCAATCCACGTCAAAACGTTTGGATAAAAGCGCGGGCATATTACGGGAGCCAATAAGACGCGACTGGACAATCTAAGGGTTATCTATATGTCACAATTGGATTTAAAGATAGTTCCCAATGTTATGGTACAAGCGAAAAACCTGTTGCTATAAGACGACCTTGTATACTAGTGATGATGACAGTCGGCTAGCATAGTTCCAAATCCCTTAAAAATATCAGAATATCCGTACTTTATGACCGTCTACATTGCGAAACAAATTGTTTCGATAAATTTTAAATTAATCTTGAATGCTTTTAAAGATATCGTATGCATAACTTAGTGTTGCACTTCGATAAAGAGTCTTATATTTATACCTATAAAAATATCACTTAATTGACCCTTAAATGTAGGGATGTCGGAAATGCAAGTATCGATATATTTTTTAAGCGTCAATATCGATATATCGGGATACAATACGGACGGGATAAAGTTAAAATTGACAGATTAAGTTGCTAACTTAAAATCTAAATTATAAAACAGCAAATCCAGTCGACCAAAACTAAAAAATACATTTAATATAATTTTTAACAAAGAAGGGAGTATAAAAATATTCCTCCTTAGGATTTTATATCCTTAAAAGTAAAAAATCGATTTTATTCTAGAAAAAAATATCGATTTTCATATCTTTTCGATACCTGGAATTTTATATGGATACATTGATATATCATAGTTTAAAATAACGCTCCAAAATATCGATACATTGAAAAAATAATATCAATAACATCAATGTATCGATATTTTTTCAACAAGCCTTCTTAAATGTGCTTAGGGGACACATAAAGTACAAGGGAGGTTCTTGAAATAGAAGTTTCTTTTCAATTAAAGCAAGTGAGCTTTAAAGGCAAGGATAAGGCGTTGCCAAAATATTAAAATCATTTGTTTGTAAATTACTTAATTAACAGTCATATATCATTTTAATTAAAACGTTGACGTCATCAAGAAGTAGTCTATAATAAATAACGTTGTAATGTTTGTTTGTTACGTCAAAAAACGTATTATTTTGATTTAATGATTTTAATTAACTATCGTCCAGCTGTAGCCAGTCACTGATAGCCTGATGATAAATCAGCATGAGGAGTTTCAGAGCCCTGCTGATGATTATTATGTTCTCTTTATAAAAAGAAACTCACATGTTTTATTGCCCATTTTTACTTTGATCAGTGTGCTTTTCGATAAAGGAAAAGATCTTTAGGAAACCTGCCAGGATCCCGGGAGTAATTCTGGGGTATGTGGCGCCTGGCAGCATAAAGTGGAGCAGCGTGATGGGTCTACGCTCTAAAACCCTCACGCTAAAGCGATCAGAAAGTGTTGGTTGTCAATGTCAAACGTGAAATACAAAAGTATGCTTTTAAATTTAATTTGATTTCTGTACAACTTTTAAATTTAATTGATTTCTGAACGACTGCACAAACATCAAATGTTTTACAGGTAGGTGTGGTTTCTAAGGGAAAGCGAAATTGTTGTTTTTAATAAATTTCGAGTATTTATTTCATATTTACGTTTACAAATAATTCAGAAACAAAATGAGCTAAATCAGTCCAGCCGCTCTCGAGTTATAGCGAGACTAACGAAGAGCGGTTCAATTATATACATGGTGCTAGGATACCGCTACTGATAAAAAATGTTATTTTTAAACGTTTTTATTATTATTATTTACGCTCCAAAATGTTAGTACAACTAAATGAAACGACAGTTTCATTAAAAATACATTACTTTACTATAATCAACGATGTAGCTGCCTGCGCCAAAACTTAACGGCTGGCAGCCAGTACCTTTCGCCGTACATTTAGAGGTCAGTTCAGGGGACTGTTTTTATTAGAAAACCCGCCCCTTGCTACATTTAGAGAAAGTTAATATATTTCTATAAATAGCTTAGCTATTTCTTTAAATAACGGGTCCCCATGATAAATTTAGGGACAAATTTTATAGCTAAGTGGTCACCTGTGCACGTTTAGGGCCAGTTAAGGGGATTGTTTCTCTAGCTAAGGGATTGCCTGAGCACGTTAAGGGCCAGTTAAGGGGTTTGTTTCTATAGCTAAGGCGTTGCCTGAGCACTTTTAGGGCCAGTTAAGGGGATTGTTTCTCTAGCTAAGGGGTTGCCTGAGCACGTTTAGGGCCAGTTAAGGGGATTGTTTCTATAGCTAAGGGGTTGCCTGAGCACGTTTGGGGCCAGTTAAGGGGATTGTTTCTATAGCTAAGGGGTTGCCTGAGCACGTTTAGGGCCAGTTAAGGGGATTGTTTCTCTAGCTAAGGGGTTGCCTGAGCACGTTAAGGGCCAGTTAAGGGGATTGTTTCTATAACGTAGGGGTTGCCTGAGTACGTTTAAGGCCAGTTAATGGGATTGTTTCTCTAGCTAAGGGGTTGCCTGGGCACTTTTAGGGCCAGTTAAGGGAATTGTTTTTCTAGCTAGCAGTTAAAGGGATTGTTTCTGTTCCTAAGAGGTGCCTCAGCACGTTTAGGGCCAGTTAAAGGGATTGTTTCTACAGCTAAGAGGTCGCCTCAGTACATTTGTTGATTTTAGTATAATAAAGTAATGTATTTTAATGAAACTATCGTTTCATTTGGTGCGCCACTAGCATGGTGTAACGTAAATAATACTAATAAATTTTTGAAAATATGTTCTTTTAACAAGGACTGATTTCCTTTTCCGTCCCATCATCAAAGGTATCATTACTTCTATCAGCAGTCTTCTAACACCTTGTATATGTATATAAACATATTTGTAAATTGATTTTTGTCTCTGTAGTTAAAACACTTAATTATGTAAGTTAAAACAAACGTAGAAAATATATTTCAAATTGACACAAGATATTTATAGACAATATATATTTTTTATGATCGATCCTTCCTCGCATCTACCATAAGTAATACCTTATGACAGATTCGAAGACGGTGACTTGTAATTTAGTGAAGCGAGCCGGATGATGACTTTTTTTCGATCTTATTTTACAGAGCAGTGAGCAATGCAATTAGGGTTGATATAGATATGATAAAATATAATTATAATATAATCACAGCGGATACAGTCCACACGTTCGCCAACTCCAACTGGCGCGAGATATTCCACGACGTGGCGCCGCCCATCGTGAAGGGCATCGTGGCCGCCATCGTGGCCGAAGTCACCAAGCTGTTCGACAGGGTGCCCATCAGGGAGCTGGCGCTGGATTGAATGTATATATCTTTCATTTTTTGATAAATATATTGCTACATCTGTGTATTTTTATTAGAACCATACGTAAACAACAACATCGGCTACTTAGCAAAACTAAAAAAAAAAACTGTTTTGCAATTCCCACATGGTAGAAGTGAAACCTTCAAAAATGTTGACTTCAAGATAATGATAAATATTTATATATAGCGTCGAATTGTATTAAAAGGGCTAATGCCTGATTTCAACAACATTTCCTAAAACATCACATAGTCAGACGACCCCTTACGAGTATATATAACCAATCCCTTTAACTAGCCCTAAATGTGTTTAGGCGACTCTTTAGATAGCTAAGAGGCCCTCTTAAAGGGAATGCTTTCTATTGAGAAAGGGTCCTCTTAGCGGTTACTTAATTCTACTTAGGGGATCCCTTAGATATAAAAACAGTTTCCTTAACCGACCCCTAATGATATTTAAGGGATGCCTTATCTATAGAAACAATCCACTTAGCGGGCCCTAAATTACTCAGGCGACCCCTTAGCTATAGAAACAATCCCCTTAACAAGTCTTAAATGTACTTAGTCGAACCCTGAACTTTAGAAACAGTACTCTGATCTGGATCTAAATGGCCTTAGGGAACCTCTTATCTATAGATAGTCCCTTTAACCGACCCCTAAATGTACAAAAAGTAAGTAAGTAAGCCCATTAACGTCCCACAACTGGGCACAGGCCTCCTCACTCTGAGAAGCCAGGGTTTTTAGAGCACAGACCCACCACGCTGCTCCACTGCGGATTGGCAGGCATAGTACACAAGTGCACTCTCTATTCCTTCACTCTCATAGTCCGATGTGACGGGAATCCGACACGACCGGAGAGAGATCAGGCGCAGGACCGACGGCTTAACGTGCTCTCCGAGGCACGGGGGTGGATCACACCGCCTTCCCAGCTTCGGGCAAATATTGAGAAAACCTTAATAGAAACCTCAATATCGATTTTTAAATTGGCCCGACCCGGGACTCGAACCCAGGACCTCATGTCTGTAGTCGAACATCCTAACCACTAGACCCATGAGGCAGTTATGCACAAAGGCGTGTATGTAAATGTACAAAGGTGACCCCTTATATATAGACATCTCTGATATCTTCTCAGATACAGATCATATCCTTCAGATCCTATTTAATTGGATATTGAATAATACAGTTTTATATAAAACTAGCGGCCCATTCGGGCTTCGCACGGGTAGACATAAATAGGTACAGATATTTAAGATATAAGCGTGATAATTAAAACGCCCATGAATTGACAAATGTTATTAATAAGTTTGATTCCTAATACTAAAACTGAAAAGAACTTTTTAAGTGAAGCATAAAGATGTGTTAAAGAAACTGGAAATATTCAATTTCGCTTGCGTCCACTGCGTAAGGTAACCTAGTTCATAATGGTGGTCCCCCTTCTCCCGCACTGCCCCTCTCTCGTCGAGTAAGTTACTCGATGCGCTGCGTGGCGGCCGCCGCCGGCATATTTTAATTTCATGATATCTTTTGAATGGAATATCCGATTTCAATCATTCAAATAGTAATCATCAGGTATTGAGACAGTCTTGAATATTAAATTATTTATTTGGATAAATAATTTTAAATGGTACGGATAACACGGTCTAATTTTGATCGGCATTTCTATCAATTTGTTAAATGTAAAAAAGAAGTTATAGTGAAGTAACTACAATAGTTGGACATATGGTCTCGCGAAGTTTTTTGTAGATATTGTTATATTCTATAATATTGTCGAACATTTTTTTGTCCTATCATTAATACTCTTCACAGCGAATGCGATGAAAGGCACCTCCGGTTGGTTTTAATAGGAATTTCTATAGTAATCTAGTACTAAATATAGCCTTTGTTACTCAGTGATAATGTAGCTTTCTAATGAAAAAAGAATTATTAAAATCGGTCCAGTACTTTTTGAGTTTATTCGTTACATACAAAAATACAAATCTTGCCTCTTTATAATATTAGTGTAGATAACTTGGCGAATAACACATATTTTCCGAAATATGTAAAAGATCAAAACGGTTACCGTGGGTTATCCTTTAGAGATAAGTATTTAACGTCGCGGAATTTTTATCGATATTTTTAAGTTATACAATTCCGTAGTACATTAAATTGATCTATCTCATAAAGTTTAGTCAGCGTTTTCGATTTAAGCGCACAAAAATATGTTTGTTACATCACCTTACAAATGTTTGAATTTTTCTACTATTCTTTATTATAATATGTATAAATTATATATGTAAATCTTCCTAATGAATCACTCTATCTATTGCTGAAAAGTGTATTAAAATCCTTTGATTAGTTTAAAAGATATAAGCGAAACAAACAGCGCTGCTAACTTCTTTCTATGTTGAATATTTTCTTTTAGGTACTACTTCACGTACCTTACATACATACATAACATCACGCCTCATTCCCATAGGGGTAGGCAGAGACAACATCCTTCCACTTGTCACGATCCTTGTATATCTCCTTCGCTTCTTTCAATCTCATTAAACCTTTCATACAGGTTCGTCGGTTTAGAATACTCTTGACCTGGCCGTTATTTGAAATGTCCTGGATTTGGTCCAGGAACGTTCGCCATGGTCTTCCCCTTCCAACATTCGCATTCACTCTTGACTCATAAATCCTTTTTGTCAGTCTCCTTTCATTCATTCTCTCTACATGCCCAAACCATCTAAGCAAACCTTTTTCAATTTTAGTCACTACATCTTCTTTTATACCACAACGTTCTCTTATCACACTATTTCTTACTCTGTCACTCAGTTTTAATCCACTCATGCTTCTCAACGCTCTCATCACTACCGCATTTATTTTACTTTTGTGATTCTTCTGCCATACATAAGTGTTGGCACCAACACTCCAGCATGCACTGCCAGTCTAGCCCTTTGAGACACCATCTGGCTATTCATAAAAGCATGCAGAGCACCATTTACCATATTCCCTGCATTCACTCTCCTTTCGATATCACTTTCACATGTTCCATCTTTTGTAAATTTAGATCCCAAGTATACAAATTCTTTCACCTCTTCCACTTGTTCCCCATCTATCAAAATATTGCCATTCATCATAGATTCATCTCGTTCAAAAAGCATAACTTTCGTTTTGTTTACATTCACTTTCATTCCTTTCCCTTTCAAAGCTTCATTCATAATATTTAGCATCTCCTGAAGCTCATTAGCGGATGACGCAAGTATTACTTGATCATCAGCGTAGAGTAAACATTTGATAAGTAATTCATTCATTCTTAATATTATAAAGCTGAGGAGTTTGTTTGTTTGAACGCGCTTATCTCAGGAACTACTGGTCTGATTTGAATAACTATTTCAATGTTATGTAGCCTATTTATGGAGGAAGTCTATACACTATATAATCATCACGTTATAATCAATAGGAAAGGTTCGCTAATGTTTCATGATGGGATTTTTTTCGTATTGAGAGCTTCCGTTGCGTGCGCTGCCTAAACGGTTAAAGTTAAACGAAAATGATATAGTACAAGATTGTTCCCCATTAAATTATCTAAAAAACAGTATATTACAGTGTTTGTCTATCTTTTGAGATTGGCTCACTATAACCTTTTTTATGCGAAGCAACTTTGCTTAGTCTGTCTCTTTTATAAGAGAGTTAGAAGCATCGTCGTCGTTGTCGTCGCTTCAACCGATGGACGTCTACTGCTGGACATAGGTCTCACGTAATGACCTCCAGAAGGCCCGATATTGCGCCGCCTGGCTTCAGCGGCTACCGGTGACCCTCTTTATATCATCGGTCCACCTTGTTGGGGTCTGCCTACACTGCGCCGTTTGGTGCGGGGTCGCCACTGGAGCACCTTCGGCCCCCGACGTCCATCGGTCCTTCGGACTATATGCCCCACCCATTGCCACTTTAGATTCGCGATTCGTAGGACTATGTCGGTGATTCTGGTTCTACTACGGATCTCTTCATTTCTGATTCAATCACGTAGAGAAACTCCGAGCATAGTCCTCTCCATCGCACGCTGAGTGACTCTGAGCTTCCGCACGAGGCCCATAGTCAGCGAGCACGTCTCAGAACCGTATGTCATCACTGGCAACACGCACTGTTCGAAGACTTTGGTCTTCAGGCACTGAGGGTTATCGGACGAAAAGGTCTGGCGTAGTTTCCCGAACGCAGCCCAACCGAGTGAAACTCCTTCTCGAAATTGGACCTACTTAGCTGGACTATGTGTCCCAGGTATGTGTACTCGTCAACAGTTTCGAGAGCTGAGTTCTGAACGATGACTGGGTGACGCGGTACATGGATATTAGACATAAATTTCGTCTTATCCATGTTCATTTTCAGGCCCACCTGTTGAGAAACTCTGCTGAGGTCACCGAGCATTGTATTGAGATCTTGAAGAGTCTTTGCCATAATGACTACTAGAAGACTGATTACGGGCCTAGGGCATTTGCGCCATTACCCGGGCTTCGCCTCGAGCATCACGCGGATGCTCGGTAATTTATTTTTGCTCATCCAGGTCAAATCCAGTAAATGCTTTTCCGGGTGTAGCCACTGCCGTTGCGTCGTCTAAGCAGTCATTACCCACGTCGGATAGCGGTGACAGCATGAGCTCACGAGGCAGGGGACACCCAGTGTTTGCTACTCTAGGGTGGCGGCTGGCAATTCCGTGGAAGTGTGTATGCGGGGAGTTATCTGCTAGGCTAAACTTCCTCTTCGCCAGCTGACGATTGAACACCTCCACGATGGGCGTCTTGGTGTCACGATGAATGACGTCATTCATGTCGTACCTCGGAGCTCCTACTATCATATGTAGGCTCTTATTTTGCTGGATTTGCAGCCTTTTCTGGTACCCTGAGCAGAAGAAATCAGCCTGGAGCGGAAGTAGGCTCCGTTGATCTTGAATGCTATGTACGCGTGTAATAAAATTAATTGAACAGAGACGCGGGATGTTATATGTCTCATTGTAATATCTGATTGCATGTGAACTCACGTGAGCAGTCTCTCGTCATTTATAAATGGCTGAACTTGCACAAAAGACGCAAACGTTTCGTTGCATCTTTAGATCGGTTTTCCTCTTAAATTATTATCTATATTCGTTTTTATTTAAATCAAATTGAATATTCAAATATGTTGATGATATTATCCTTGTTGTGTTATGTGCTGGGGACACACTCTGGCTCCGGTGAGATGTTCATTTTATATTATATGTATTGATTATAGCAAAAGAATGAAAAGTGCGTGCGTACAAAGTACACATATCAGAAGTGAAAATTCTTAAAACTCTAGATTATATGTTAGTTATGTAATTGTCATTAAAAGTGTCGAAAATTAATACGAATAATTCATTGAAATCTACAAACGAATTTGCATAAAAAACGCTGCACATCTTCGTGACGCTAAACACGCCTTTCATCCGTAAAAATAAATATTGACAATTACAATACATTTTCATTTTTACTGACACGAAAAATGTAAATTAAATGAAATTAAAAAAAAATCTTTTTATATTTAACCGACCTTTTAACCAAGCTTTTTAGATTTTTATTCAAATCAAATCAAACTATGTCAAAATTTCGTTTTTATAGTACTTCTAAATCGTCTCAAATATAGATAGATAAATAGATAGATAATATGCTTTATTGAACACCACGGTCAATATAGATGTATTTTAATTTAAAATAAAATCAAATTAAATTAAAAATTAATTATTTAAATAGCTTTTTACAGCACTTTTGAATCGTGAAGACGATTTCTTTCGTATATTATCTCCAAGACTTAAAATCCAATGTTACCAGTGTTCTTTTTTGTGAAGAAACTACAGAAAACTCAGTTTTTAATTATTTTATAGTCTTATCAAAATAAGAGTGCAAAATTCTACATTTTGTGATCAAAAATCGAGTTCAAGGACTCCATTGCATACATGTAATGAGGCTAAATACGTCGCTCAACCAATTAATATCAGATTAAGCTTCACTGAAGCGTAATAAACATTACCTCCTGCTAATATGAATTTGCATGTTTGTTACTCACGCAATAATGCCTGAACACATCGCTTTTAAATCAACGTGTAAACTATGTCTACGTAAATGTTTCTATATCTTTATCTACACTAATATTATAAAGAGGAAAGATTTGTATTTTTGTATGTAACGAATAAACTCAAAAGTACTGAACCGATTTTAATAATTCTTTTTTCATTACAAAGCTACATTATCACTGAGTAACAAAGGCTATATTTAGTACTAGATTACTATAGAAATTCCTATTAAAACCAACCGGAGGTGCCTTTCATCGCATTCGCTGTGAAGAGTATTAATGATAGGACAAAAAAATGTTCGACAGTATTACAGAATATATCAATATCTACAAAAAACTTCACGAGACTATATATCTAACTATAGAAGTTACGTCACTATAACTACTTTTTTACATTTAACAAATTGATAGAAATGCCGATCAAAACCAGACCGTGTTATCCATACCATTTATAATTTTTTGTCCAAATAAATAATTTGATATTCAAATTAAAATATGCCGGCGGCGGCCGCCACGCAGCGCATCGAGTAAGTAACTCGACGAGAGAGGGGCAGTGCGGGAGAAGGGGGTGCACCATTATGAACTAGGTTAACTTACGCAGTGGANTCAATTTTAGTCACTACGTCTTCTTTTATACCACAACGTTCTCTTATCACACTATTTCTTACTCTGTCACTCAGTTTTAATCCACTCATGCTTCTCAACGCTCTCATCTCTACCGCATTTATTTTACTTTTGTGATTCTTCTGCCATACCATATATATAAAGATCCATAATATATATAGCATTTAAGAAGTAAAAGCTTAAAGGAAAGCAATTTTCCAATATAGTTAGGATGTAAAAAAGTAAGTAAGTAGCAGCCTATTAACGTCCCACTGCTGGGCACAGGCCTCCTCATTCCGGGTTTTTTAGAGCATAGACCCACCACGCTGCTCCACTGCGGATTGGCAGGCATAGTACACAAGTGCACTCTCTATTCCTTCACTCTCATAGTCCGATGTGACGGGAATCCGACACGACCGGAGAGAGATCAGGCGCAGGACCGACGGCTTAACGTGCTCTCCGAGGCACGGGGGTGGATCACACCGCCAACTTCCCAACTTCGATTGAGAACTCAATATTGTATAACATGCTAACCACTAGACCAATGAGGCAGTTAGGTGAGCAATAGTTAGGATGTAATTTAGGCGAAATCTGTAATTGGAATAGTTTTATTCCTTCTATGTTCTTTATTTTTTAATTGCTGATAAGTTAGACAGTAATCTCAACAAATAGTGATGATACAGTCTGAGATGAAGTGTGCTTACATGGAAACATCTTTATCTCTTACAGTTTTAATGGTATGAATAATATGGTTTGATTATTGTCGGCACTTTTATTAACTTTTAAAATGCAAAAAAGTAGTTGTAGTGGCATAACTACAGTAGTTGGATATGTGGTATAACAGACTTTTTTGTAGATATTAACACGTTCTATAATATTGTAGAACATTTTTTTGATCTATCTTTAATAGTTTTTGCAGCGCACGCGATACCAGATTTTTTGTGACCAATTTTTTTACACCTTGGGTTACATTAATCTGTTTTTATTAAGGATCCCTATTTTTTTTAGAAACTAATATAGCATATGTTACTCAGTGAAAATGCAGCTTTATAATGGTGAAAAAAATTTTTAAATCGGTCCAGTAGTTTTTGTGTGAAAACGTTAGGAACAAAAACACGGATGTTTCCTCTTTATAATATTAATATGGGTGTCATTTTATTAACACCTACCCTCTTTCCTTTGTATGACGGTCTCCCTGAACGCAGGGTTGTCGCTGTTTAGCAATAAGACCGCCCAATTGCACGTTAAATCAAGGTTAGTCTCTGATGAAACCTTCTATTGAGACCGTCAAGATAGCTAATAGCAAAATTTCCTTTTACACCTAAAGCACCCTTCATCACACCATGTAAGCCTGAGGACACTGCCTGCATCAAGTCCTCAGCTGAAAAAGCGATGGCCGAGTTCGTAAAAGGCATCCCCGAGATGGGCATCAAACCCATGGACCCGCTGTCCCTTCCACTGGTCGAAGGGGACCAGTCCGGACTCAAACTGACTTTCAAAGACTCAACACTCAAGGGACTTAAAGACTGCAGCTTGGAAGATGTTAAGTAAGTAGACTTTATACTTTTTCAGTTAATTGTACACCATCTCCCTTTCAACTTCCGTTTGCATCGCCTAACTGAGTTTGTTGTGGGTTCTTCTCAGATCAAGTTGCCCTCGTAACTTTAGATTGTAATCTGTTCTTTAATATCGTCGTCGGTACATTGGAAATAATATTTAAGTATAAAGCATTTTTTTAATTTAAATATATAACAATAACTACCCAAAACGAAGCCATGATAGTGCTAATGACACCTTTCAAGATAGGAAAAAGAAATCATATTTTTAAAACATTTATTTACGCTCCATCATGTTAGTACAGCTAAATGAAACGAAGGTTTCATCAAAAATACATTACTCACTAAAAGAAATCGACAACGAAACACAATCAGATGATGCATGGGTCAACGAAGGTACGCGGTCGCAACCGGTGCGTGTGTAAAAGAAACGACTAAATTGAGCAAAGCTCCCTTGAATGCACAGGTCAACGCACTGTCGTCATTAGTACTAACGCGCGGGTCAACGAGCGCACGCAGAAGTAACCGGTGTGTGTGTGTGTGTAAATTAAACTACTAAATTTAGCAAAAGTTCGAAAAACCGCAGCACAGCGCTCTGGAACGCACGGGTCAACGCATTCGTCTGTTTTCATTTTCGCGAACGGGCTCTTAACACCTTGTATTATTATAAACGTACAAAACCAAACTTTTCACGTTTAAACATTGTTTTCGTCTATGTTCTGAATAACTAAAATTTTATAGGAGCTAACCTGTTTCATAGATTACAAATTATAGAACACTACAAATAGTTAGTCTGTAGACTAAGCAGCGTCTCATTACTCTGTGCAATGATTTATAAAATGGTACTCAGTGTATCATCATATAAAGTACTTCTTACTTTGTAACATAATTTATACGCTAAACTAAAATAAATCTCTATGTACAACATTGATAACTTCTGCCTGATTACAACCGCTGGATATAGACATAGGGGGTGAGAAAGTGAATCACACAAATCCATTGAAATTATAAGGTGTAACTAATAACTAATGCTTATAAGTTTATAAGGATTAATACCTACTGTATAATAAAATGGATATAGTGAGTTATCATTAAAAGATAGACAGATGCCACTAAAGACTTTTTTGTAGAGGATATTAGATGAATGATTTCACTATACACTGTTTTTATATATCTGTAGTGGATTGGACAGAGTTTTCAATGAAAGCCTTCAGATTGCTTTATTTTTTCTCCGTCAATTCTGATTGTTATAGTTTAACGAATTTACATAAAGCCTTGACAAGTTATATACACAAATCTTTCTTATCAATCACTCTATTTATCAGTAAAAACAGCATTAAAATCCTTTTAGTAGTTTTCACTTTATCGCGAAAAGACAAACAGATGCAGCGGAGGACTTTGTTTTATAACATATAAGGATATCTTGTCATTATTCAATTAGGTATTAAAATGAAGTAACAAATAGGTAATTATTCATAAGTGACAGTGATTACATTTTAAAATGGATGTTTCATTTTCTTGCCGCAGTTAATCATAGTATTATTACACTAATTATAATATTTAAAACTGATTTTCCGTATACGGAGGTTTTCCTTATACAAAGTGAATTTTACTTAAACGTATTCAATCANAGTGGGACGTTTATGGGCTGCTACTTACTTACTTATAATAACTTCAATCCAAAAGAGGGTTATTAAATTATTTAAACTAACATTATAAAGAGGAAACGTTTGTGTTTTAACTTTTTTTTCCTTATATTCCAGAAAATTTAAATTCAATAAAATAGATTAATTAACTTTAAACCTAATGATCAATTATTAATAATTCATCTATACTCCAATCCTCATACGAATGGTCGGGCAGATGTCTTCTACTTATGATGGGGATTTTTCTTTGTTTTAATTCTTTCATTACAATCTTTAATGTATCAGTTTCTCCTTCTAATTCAACCATCACCGGTAAACTCTAGCTCTTTCATATTTATTCATGTATTGAGTAGTAATTCTTTTTATTTCTCCACTCCACATCCTGCGTGACCTGGAACCAAGCACTGCACGTTATATTCTGGATCCTCTTCTTGTTCTTCTACCTCTTTAATGTTATGATCTTCTTTGACTATGTCATCATAGTCGGCTCCACCATTTTTCCCATCATATTCTTATTATCAGCCATGCTTAGGTACGAGAAGCGAAGGTCAAAGGAAAACAAAATCAAGAGTTTATCTTTGCATACAACGTTCTTTTTCTGCTTTCAATTTTATCCAAAACTTTACTGCGGCAATGTTCCTACAACTTCAAATAACCAACGCTTCCAAAAAAAAGACGTGAAGTAACATTCTACATAACATGCCACTTTTGGGTACAGGTTCCTTTCCAGTAAGGGTAGGCATGCAATTAGAAAATTCAATGTCCTAAATTTTCCCTATGGGGAATCGAACCTTTGGTATCGAGGTCAATATTCGTAGAAAATCGTGTTAGCAGCGACTGTCTTGTCTCAAGTCTGCGGAACCCCGTACTGATCGACATTTTGAAATGCACTCCATTTATCTATAAAGTACATAATATATAGACACGTAAACACTAACAGCAAAATTAAATATTGGTTGCGTTGTGTAATTATTTACCATTTTGTGCTCGGTAAAGGAAATCACGTTAAGATCAAGTTCAAGTATTATGTCCTTCAATGAACGTCAAATTATACGAATTAAATGGCGGAAATTTCTCGTTTCTCATGATTTTCCTCAAAATAATTCTCAAGTTTATAATTATCAGACTAAATTGCTAAAGTGGGTTAGAGATTAATTCCAATAAAATTGGCAAACCAGATGGTAAATCCGTGGAAAAAGTATAAAAATTACGCCCAATTTTAGGAGTTTCAAAATAACTCTCAAGTTTGTGTTTCAAAATAACGCCCAATTTTAGGAGTTTCAAAATAACTCCCAAGTTTCAGTGTTTCAAAATAACGCTCAATCTTCATCGTCGTCGTCATCGCTTCAACCGATGGACGTCCACTGCTGCACATAGGTCTCACGAAATGATGCCCACAAGGCCCGATCTTGCAGCGCCTTGTTCCAGCGGCTACCGGCAACCCTCTATATATCGTCGGTCACCTTGTGGGGGGTCTGCATCGTCCGGTGCGGGGTCGCCACTCCAGCACCTTCGGGCCCCAACGTCTATCGGTTCGTCGAATTATGTGCCCCGCCCATTGCCACTTCAGGTTCGCGATTCGCAGGGCTATGTCGGTGATTTTGGTTCTGTTACGGATCTCCTCATTTCTGATTTGATCGCGTAGAGAAACTTCGAGCATAGCCCTCTTCATCGCACGCTGAGTGACTCTGAGCTTTCGAATGAGGCCCATAGTCAGTGACCTCGTTTTCAATCCGTAGGTAAGTACTGGCAACACGCACTGTTCGAAGACTTTGGTCTTCAGGCACTTAGGGATATTGGACTAAAACATCTTCCGGAGATTCCCGAACGTTGCCCAGCCGAGTTGGATTCGGCGGTTGACCTTTTTCTCGAAATTGGACCTACCTAGCTGGACTATGTGTCCCAGATATGTATACTCGTCAACAATCGAGTGTAGAGTTCTCAACGATGACTGGATGGACCGAAACATGGATATTGGGCATAACTTTTGTCTTATCCGTGTTCATTTTTAGACCCACCTGTTGAGAAGCTCAGCTGAGGTCATCGAGCATTGCATTGTGATCAAAAAACGCTCAATCTTAGGAGTTTCAAAATAACGCCCAAGTGTAGATTCTACCAAAAAGACAAATAAATATGTCGGAGAATAAGAGAGAAACGGACGGAGAAGCATAAAGCACAGGGGCGTAGCGTTCTCCCGCCGACATCGTAATTAGTTGGATCCATTATTTAATTTCTTATTCTGTGGCGTTCGTGGGTAATGTTGGTGCAATCAAGCACTTTATTAATTAGTTCGAGTTATAATGTTCAATCACTTAATGTTGCTGATATCAATTAATACAAACTCATTAACAATAATAGCTAGGAACGCGACAGTTTCAATAGTCGACCACTCCGGCCGACCGCCACTCGAGAACTGCCGAGAGACGGGCCGGACTGCCACTTATTGACTCTGCCCCCACGCCGATACAAAGATGGCGCCAGCGATCCACAGACTTTTGCACTCCGACAAATATAATATAATTTTTACAAAACAATACTTTGCGCATAGATTTATGGAATCCATTTATATGTAACTGGATTCAAATCCAAGTATTTCTTTCATTGAAAGATTTGTTTTATATATAATAGGTATTACGTGGAAGAGTTCTCATTAAATGGATGTACATACTTTTACATATCGTATTATAAATACGTATGATCAGCCTGACAAATGAATTTTGGACTTAATTACTAAAAAAAAGTGAAAGAAAAAGCGCAATTTTTACTCAACGATAACTATTTAATGGACACACAGTAGATACTTTTTATACGTAAAGATATGTTAAAACAAACCTTTTCCTTATTAATTCGCTAATAAAACAATAAAGGAACTAATTAATTTAAAAATATTTTATGTTATGACGTGTTTGAAATAATTAATTGACGTTTTTTTGCGAGGGAGCAAAAAATAGTGTACATTTTGTATAATTATTACTGCAATTTAGTACTTATTTTACCCATTATCCTCAATTCAATTTGCATATAGAAACATGTGTTTGTCTGTTTGTTTCGTTCGACCATTAGGTTGATTCCAACGTAATGATTGGATCGATTTTGAGGGGACTTTCGCTGGAAAATAGCTGATTTTATAGGCATGTATAAAACGTTACGTTAAAAACGTGAATGGAAAATTGATCCGTGTATCATATGTGATTCATCGGACAGGCTTCAAGGTCGCTGTAATAAAAAAAAACTTTATAATCACACAAATGATCTGAAAACTTTGTAGACACATTTTTGTGAAGTAAAACCTCTATAGGCAAGCTTGAATTGGTGTAAGCTATTGAATGTGTGACGAGAGCGTTACGGAAAGTGTGATCGGAATAGAAGAAAGCAAGAGCTACGTATTACTTCAGTCGTGTATCTAAATCTAAAGAATAGTGTAATTTCAAAAGCGATTCGTTGAAAAATGTCTGCAACAATGGCTTGTTTAAGGAAATTATAAGAAAAACTCGAGATTACAGAATGTATTATCTCTGTTATTACATTGACTGCCTTCGTCTCAATCAAGATTTAAATTATGTAATTTGTACCGGATTTAATATAAGGTCCGCAACAGCATAACGACGTCCCACTGCTGGGAACGTCAATAATATAAATACCACACTAATTTCTGACTGTAAAGTTGATGAATTGTGAAATAGAAAGTTAACTTTAACAAATAATTTTAAGTTGCGTGTGTTCTATGTATATTTGTGTGTGTGTAGTACAGGGTATTCTGGCTTGTAACTTGTAAGAGTAGGCTCTTGTTATCATTGAGCCAGTACAAGATACCACTACAAATGAAGCGAGCCGTATTGTCCTAACGCCTCGTTTCAATATTATGTTTACTGTACATAGTTTAAAGTACATTTTTAAACAACGTCATTATTTTAAAATGTGTTATTGTTATTATAATGATGGTGTTTTCGTTATTTTTCAAAACGTGCTGTTGTGAACGGAAGTGTTGTGAATGGATCGAGCAGATCTGCCCCACCTCTCCCGCAACTGCATCAGCACCCGCTGTCAACCTATCTCCTACTCGTCACGTCAGCATGTGCGTGTCTAGTGGGAAAATTATATAAAAGGCCTCCCCCTTATTTAAATGACATTGACACCAGACAAACAATAGGTACTTAAATCTATGAACTAACATACATTAGACACATTTTGTATACAAATAGTTGTGAGCATTAGCGTTTTGAACTAGGCCGAGCCTGTCTCTTTAATTCGCATAAACATTTCGCCTTAGATCGGAGTAGATCCTTATTAAGGGCGAGCTGTGAAGATCTGTGAACTACGAAAAACCGAACGACCGAAGCGTTGCACCGAACCACTAAAGACCATAGCTGTGAATATTGAGGAACCGATCCCTCAAAACCCTGCAGGATCCGATGATCGAAGACCCAAGCCCCATACAGTCAACTAAACCCGGAGGAATTTGTCTGATCCTAAATTCATCTCCAACAATTCCTTTAATACAGAGTTAAAGTTTCATATTATTTACAAATATTTGTATGAGGTTTTTATCTTGCTACTTCTGGTCAATACGCGTCTCCACCTCATTTCATTCCGCTCCGACTCTGAACTCTATAGCATAGTTTGCTGGAGCAGAATACCAGGACATTAAATTTGAAGTAGTACAAAATATAATTTTGAGGCGCACTTACATTTTGACATTTGTACGCCTTCAAAAGAACTACGTCATGTATGTCCTACCCAACAAAACATAAAAAGGCTAAGCTTATTGTTAATACCTTATACAATCATTGTGGTTGAATCAAAAATGATTTTATTATATATTTCTAAGTTTCATATGGTTCCCCTAGAAAAAACATGTCATTAGACGCCTTTTTATTGAAGGCAAAGGTTTTTTATGATTAAGGTAATAAATTTTGTTTCAGACTTGAGAAATCTTTAAAGAAGTTATCGGTTACATTCAACTGCAATGTAGTATTAAGTGGTCATTATAATCTGGATGGACAACTCATCATCTTACCCGTGAAAGGGGATGGGAAATACTCCATTGACATACGTAAGTGCATTGAATCACAGATTATATAGTCTTTATTAATCTAGCAATTAAAAAAACTGGTGTATTACTTTTTAAGAAATTACAAAACTTTTACTAACAGTTTTAACTACGACTCTAGACTTTAAGATATTGTCTTTGTTTCATGCATATTTTTATAAATTGAACACTAATCACTTTATACATTTGTTTATCTGTAATAAGTCAAAATGGCGGAAATATTAAATTGGCAGTGACAACTCCAGTGTGGTCTTTACAAATTAGTGTGGTCATTTTAAAAATTTTATTGTAAAAATTATACGGAAAGAATAAACAGGGAATCTATATATTTTATATAAGTTTTTTGTCACGATGAAACTTTCTCTTCTATGGTCTCTTAAACATGATCAGGGAAATATTCAGACAAACAGTCATGTCATATCAACGTTATAGAGGGTCTTCTTATTTTCTAATTAATAGTAAACAAACATTATAAATCTACTTGTTGTACTTATTGTATGAGTACCCCATCGTTGTACATCTCTCCCCCTTCCCCGCCGATGCTAAAGTAGGAGATATTGTCTGTAGTACAGACTAACCACAATGTTCACAGATACATAATACAAAAAAATGGCGTAGCAGTTCTTCTTATGTATTCATGCGAGCTTTAGACCACTAACAATATATCAGAACAACTGCTTCATAATAACATTATAAAATAATTTAATCACGGAATATCAATAACAAAAGATTAGACACTATCTCTTTTTTGTCTTTTTGAAAATTAAGCCAATCCACTACCTGCGTGATGATGGCTTTTAGGGTTTCAAAAAACATTTCTCAATTTTGTAAATTGCTGAATGATCAGTTTTTATTTTAAATATTGATAACATAAAGACCAAAAATGTTTACTGCGCTTTCATAGATCTAGAAAAGGCCTATGATCGAGTGGTGAGGAATGAGCTATGGACAACATTGTCTACGTATGGGGTGAGCGGTAATTTGATTCAAGCATTGAAGTCTCTCTATGAGGGTTCATGTGAAAGTGATATTGAAAGGAGAGTGAATGCAGGGAATATGGTAAATGGTGCTCTGCATGCTTTTATGAATAGCCAGATGGTGTCTCAAAGGGCTAGACTGGCAGTGCATGCTGGAGTGTTGGTGCCAACACTTATGTATGGTAGTGAAAGTTGGGTATGGCAGAAGAATCACAAAAGTAAAATAAATGCGGTAGAGATGAGAGCGTTGAGAAGCATGAGTGGATTAAAACTGAGTGACAGAGTAAGAAATAGTGTGATAAGAGAACGTTGTGGTATAAAAGAAGACGTAGTGACTAAAATTGAGAAAGGTATGCTTAGATGGTTTGGGCATGTAGAGAGAATGAATGAAAGGAGACTGACAAAAAGGATTTATGAGTCAAGAGTGAATGCGAAATTTGGAAGGGGAAGACCAAGGCGAAGGTTTCTGGATCAAATCAAAGCCATTTTAAATAAGGGCCAGGTCAAGAGTTATCTAAACCGAAGAACTTGTATAAAATGTTTAATGAGAATGAAAGAAGCGAAGGAGATATGCAAGGATCGTGGCAAGTGGAAGGATGTTGTCTCTGCCTACCCCTATGGGAATGAGGCGTGATGCTATGTATGTATGATAACATAAAACATTAAAATCAGGATGTAAGAATTGGATAAAATTGTTGCTAGTTGTGAAACTTGTGTATACTCCAAAATTTTTACTCGTCTCAATCGAACTGGTTATTTCGTATTACAGTGACGAAATTAATTAAAAGACCCATCACTTTAATGTCCTTGTTGGTGTATAGAGTTGTCTTCATTGTACTTCAATTAATTTTAACAGCAAACACTGTTTTTTCGTATCGCACGCCATAGTTTAGCTTGCACCCCCCCCCCCTCTCTTACGCCGAAATCCAATCACGTTATCTATTCTCTTAATGTCGCAGGTGGCATAGTCCTCAAAGCCAATGTTGATTTGGCGAAGGTGACGGGCAAGGACGGCCAGCCGCATATGCACATCAAGAAATGGCGACATGAATATAAAGTGCTCACAAATACTAAGTTCGATTTTGATAATTTATTCAACGGAAATAAAGCCCTTGGTAAGTTATTTTTCTATACTCATATAGTGAACACAACTTTAAAATAACATTACATAAGTCATACAAAGATCATCAAACTTTACCTAGACATTACGTAATGGTGACTTTGTTTCTTTCATTACGCCAGACAGACATAAAACCTACATCATTTTTAGGTGGAGTTGTATTATGAAGTCTTAATGTCAAGAAGTGTCAAATATTGATTCATATCTTTACTACGATTTTAATTGACTAATATCATTTTGATGTCACTAACGTAAACGTATTCTCACTAGCTAAATTGCTGACCACTTTAAAAATGAATAGACTTTATTTATTTTTACATTCTAATATCCATTTGTTTGGGCTTGGAGTTGTATTCCATGCATTTCAATTTATCCTTACATATCTCTTTACTTGTATCACACAAGACGTCACTGTTAGCGTCAGTCCCCTTCCGCGTCGAAGCTTGCCATTAGTCTCTATTATATATATATATATATATATATATATATATATATATATAGTCAGCGACGACGTCTCAGAACC
The DNA here is from genome assembly GCA_015832385.1 of Elymnias hypermnestra. NCBI lineage: Eukaryota > Metazoa > Arthropoda > Insecta > Lepidoptera > Nymphalidae > Elymnias > Elymnias hypermnestra. The sequence goes on along the minus strand of JACTOM010000064.1, from coordinate 32,065 downwards.
GAAGACTTTGGTCTTGATGAAATGAAGAGATCCATAGTAGAACCAAAGTCACCGACATAGTCCTACGAATCGCGAACCTGAAATGGCAATGGGCGGAGCACATAGTCCGAAGGACCGATGGACGTTGGGGGCCGACGGTGCTGGAGTGGCGGCCTCGCACCGGACGACACAGTGTAGGCAGACCCCCCACAAGGTGGACCGATGATATAAAGAGGGTCACCGGTAGCCGCTGGAGCCAGGCGGCGCAAGATCGGGCCTTGTGGACGTCATTATGTGAGACCTTTGTCCAGCAGTGGATGTCCATCGGTTAAAGCTACGACGACGATATATATGTCGGAGTGCAAGAGTCTGTGGAACGCTGGCGCCATCTTTGTATCGGCGTGGGGTCAGAGTCAATAAGTGGCAGTCCGGCGCGTCTCTCGGCAGTTCTCGAGTGACGGTCAGCCGGAGTGGTCGACTATTGTAACTGTCGCGTTCCTAGCTATTAGTGTTAATGAGTTTGTGTAAATTGATATCGGGAACATTAAGTGATTGAACATTATAATCCGAGTTAATTGACAAAGTATTTGATTGCACCAACATTACCCACGAACGCCCACAGAATAAGAAATTAAATAATGGATCCCTACGCCCCTGTGCCTTATGCTTCTCCGTTCTCTCTTATACTCAGCCATATATATCCGACATATATACAGTTTGTTCGCGATGAGAATGCAGTGACTCATCATTCTAGCTCCGCCCCTAATCTTACTTGTCAGCAAACATACTCTTATATAACTTATTTTTATAAATACTTACATTATAATACCATTAATTTTATAGCAAATTCAAATTGTATAAATATTATCTCTTAATATAACCTAAATGTGAATGAGTAAAGTAAAGACCAAACAGATACTTATACATACTCACAGAAACGTATCTCGTAACGAAAATTTTGCGCTACAAAAGAAATTTCACTTGAAAAATGTTAAAGCTCTATTTCTTTACTTCAGGTCAGCCTGTTTTAGATTACGCTAATACCGAATGGAAGGTTATGATGCAAGAAATCGCACCGCCAGTGGTGAAAGCCATTCTTAAGGAAATATTCGTGGCTATTGATGCTCTGTTCGTTGCTGTTCCTGTTTCAGAACTTGTTTTAGAGTAATTTTGTTTCGGTTAACCATACTTTTTGGAGTTTTGGATGTCAAATAAATCTTTTTTTAAAAGCTTGGTTCCATTTATTATACAATCTTACATGGAATATACATACAATCATAACATCACGCCTCATTCCCTTCAGATTATGCAGAGACCACGTCCTTTCACTTGCCACGATCCTCGCATATCTCCTTCGCTTCTTTCATTCTGATTAAACCTTTCATACAGGTTCGTCGGTTTAGAGTATTCTTGACCTGGCCCTTATTTAAAATGTCCTGGATTTGGTCCAGGAACGTTCGCCTTGGTCTTTCCCTTCCAACTTTCCCATTCATTCTTGGCTCATAAACCCTTTTTGGCAGTCTTCTTTCATTCTACGCATCCTAACCAAGCATACCTTTCTCAATTTTAGGCACTACATCTTCTTCTATACCGCAACGTTTTCTTATCACACTATTTCTTACTTTGTGACTCAGTTTCAATCCCCTCATACATCTCATCTTTACCTCATATATTTTACTTTTACGCTTCTATTGCCATACCCAACTTTCTCTTTATTTTCTTGCTCTGTCTATTCGGCGACTTTCATAGTTTCATTGGATGGCGATTCTTATATTCTCAGGGAGAGATTAGGCGTAGGATCGACCGCCAGTGAAGTATAACTACCTTCAGACAAAAACTGAAAAATTTTGAACAGAAAAGTCAGGATTTCATGATCTATAGCGGTATAATTTGATCATTGAGGCTTTAAACAGACCCTAACATCTTATAAATCTTTGACCACCAAACTGTAATATTTTCTGCATAACTATTTAAAACATATTTTGAATTAAATTTGATAAGGAGTGGAATTCACGTCATTTATCAATATTACTCAGATGTCATATACTCTGTGTCATCTGTCAATGGGACAGCTATTCAAAAGTGTATTTTGCATGCGCTCATTTTTTTTGTTTTTCTTTCATTAAATATTATAGCAATTTATGAAATAAATAATGCTTTGCCCAGAAGTTTGGGACTTCCCGCCACCGAAAGTTATTAAGACTTCTAAAAGTAATGTAACTTTCGAAGAAGTATCTCAAATAATCGAAACGAACAGTTTTTATAGAAGCGCAATCGTAACCTGTCCCGATGAGCTACACATACCGCAAAATATTAAAGAAGCCCTTTTGGACGACAGCGAATATTATGAAATCTCAAATTGTCCTCTCACAGAATTCTTAGAACCTGTTTTCATTCATAATTTCGTAAAAACTGGTAGACTACATTGTTTATCATCAAATACAAATTGTATCATACAAAACTGTGCCGCAATTACTCCTGACGGCATTTTAACTTTACATGTTATGGAAAGTATTTATCAAACTCTCGGTCTTGAAGGAGAGAAGAGTCAGCATCAGTTTCGTCAAATCAAAATCTATTTGAAAGACTTAAAACATGTAGATAGAACAAAAAGTGCTCTTGCAAAAATGAAACCATTTAACTTTTGCATCTCTTGGGTGCCAGATATTGGTAATATTTGTCCATCATCAATAGCAAAATATTTTTGCGATAGAAATTATAAAGTTTGCAGCCGTAGTTTGTCAGTGAAAGCACTATCACCAAATATCAATAGTATACCATCATTGGATGCAGATATTGAGGACATAGTAGAATGGAATGGTATGTTAGCATATGGCGCCAATATTGCACCTGAAGAAGAATACATAAGTTCCTACTCAGAACCTGATTGCAGCTCTATAGAATCATCACGAATAGCTATACTTATAGTGAAAGGTTTATTAACACCTAACATTGTCATAAATACTTGTACAGAGTTATTTAATTATGTGCAATCTAGAGAAATGGATCACTATTGGGCTTCAATAGCTGTGCAAAGTATGGAAGAAAGCTTGTGGCAGTGGAATAAGACTAGTCCTAGACTGTTTCAATCGCAGAATGCTTCATGTAACATATTCTTTACCAAGGATAATATTTCTTTATATACAGTTGGACAATTAAAATATTCGTGACATTTTTTGTTGTTTTTTATTATCTTATATAATTATTGGTAATCTAAATTCAGTTTTAATTCAGTCTAAATTTACCTTCAGTTCAAACATGTAGATGCTGAGTTTTCAAAAACGTTTTCATTTTTATCACTAGTTTTGAAATGAAAATGTAAATACACATATTGTTATCAGTCTCTGGACTATGCTCATTTGTCTTGAGAATTTGAAATTCAGTGAGGTAGAGCGACTGCCATAACTCACCTCAGTTTGTCCCCCAGCACATCTCTCTTCAGTATTTTGATGTAACAATATGCAACAACAGGTTTGGACGGGTGACTAGGTGTTTTATATATTAAGCTATGTAGCTTCAAATCAACACAGATTGTAAATATCTCCAGATATTTATGGAGCTCCTTGTTATGGGTGTACTATTTTTGTGCAAATGTACTCTTTCAAATTATATTGGTTTGCTGTGAAATATTCTCCATCCATTTATCTGTTTTTTATTCAACCAAGTTGTCGCAAAGTATACAAATCAATCTGAATATAATATGACAATATGTTGATTTGACTTAATCTTCAGTAAACTAAAATATTTGAATATGGTATAAGTAGACGTTTGTTGCTTAAGTGATTGGATAGTTAAATAAAAAAGTCTGCAATAACTTATTAGTCATGATCACAGGAAGCACTAGGGGTGCTATAAAGGAGCCAAGAGCGCGGGTTTATATATCAGAATCTACCAGACTTTTGCCTTTGGCATACAAACAAATTTATTATCATTTATTACTTGTATTGTATAGTTAATTAGTGTAATAAAAAAAAGTAAGTAAGTAGCAGCCCATTAACGTCCCACTGCTGGGCACAGGCCTCCTCACTCCGAGGAGCGAGGGTTTTTAGAGCATAGACCCACCACGCTGCTCCACTGCGGATTGGCAGGCATAGTACACAAGTGCACTCTCTATTCCTTCACTCTCATAGTCCGATGTGACGGGAATCCGACACGACCGGAGAGAGCTCAGGCGCAGGACCGACGGCTTAACGTGCTCTCCGAGGCACGGGGGTGGATCACACCGCCAACTTCCCAACTTCGGGCAAATATTGAGAAATTCTTAATAGAAAACTCAATATTGATTTTTGAATTGGCCCGACCCGGGACTCGAACCCAGGACCTCATGTGTAGTCGAACATGCTAACCACTAGACCAATGAGGCAGTTATTAGTGTAATATCCTAGTTTAATTAATATAATTGCCTTCTAATATCACTAACTAATTACTTAATTCCTCTTATTACAAACTATGCTTCCTTCTGATGTCTGCCCCGGCCCCCCTCCGGCATGAATATGACAAATATATATTTACTTTGATTTTATTCTTTACTTATTTACATATCTTTCTTAAATAGTATTATTAAAAAAATAAAATCATAAATTCCTTGTGGTCATTTAATAATTAAGATGCCTTTTTAGAGTAATAATAAAATGACATATTTTTAGTCTAGTCTAGTCCAAGATGCTTGCAACCTCACAGATTAGGTTTAAGAAACATCAGAACTTCAAGTGGTAGCACCATCTGTAGAGACAAGAATCTTGGACTGTGTACCTTCTAAATGTTTAAACTAAATCCAATGAAAAGAAACTAAAGCTATAAGTTTATTAAATATTTATTGGAAAAAACAACAAGAAGTTGCAGTATGACATTTACATCATTACATCCTGCACCAAATATAAAACAGAAAAAACATTTAGACGTCGAAATATACTAAGAATGCTTATATGGGATCAATTAGTTTCATCTATGTAATGTTATTGTGAGATAAATGTCAGAACCATAGTGATAAATCTTTCTTTTCTCAAATATAATATTTTAAATGTGTAGCGATTTAAATCTCCCTTTTATATTTGTTGTACAACAACAACACTGAAAAATAACAAAATAATCTTTGGTGAACCATAGACTAAAACACTTTCACATAAGTAAAATAGGCATAGTTTTAGTCTATGGTCCATTAAAGGCATTTTTAATAAACATAAAATGATCGCTTTTCAGTATATTTTAAATCAAATGATCTTCGTTGCCATCAGAAGTATGTTAAAGTCGATCTGCTATTGAATATTAGTTAAAACTAGATCCATATAGAACTTAGTAGACCTACTTTATATTAAATAGGAACACAGAATAAATAAGCGAGTAAAACTTCTATTTTCCCTGTTTCATCAAAACAAGTCATATATTGGAAGGGAATATATGAAAAGATAGTAGCATATATCTAATTTGTGATTCTATCATATATCTTTTTTTAGAGTTATTAGTTGTTTACTCAACCTACAGATCTAATAAGAAAATAGATATTTAACAAAAAATTGTATGAACGAATTCACTTTTTATGAGTTATGATGTTTTGTGATAGATATGTCATAAGTAGAATACACCTAACATCAGCGTATAAGTATATTTATTGCATTATTCATAAGCACAGAGATGTTATATCTGTTTAAAACCTGCCTAGGCTTTGGCTAGACCAATGACTCCACAAGCAATACGAGCACCAGCATTCCCAGTAGTCTTGCTTAGCTCATGGCCTCCAATACCCAAGTCATCGGGGTCAGCGTGCACCACAAGGGTACGTCCAACAATGCTGTTGGGACCCGATAAGGATATCTGTGAGTCTTGGATGCATACCTGAAATTAAAATGTGCTTGTATATAGTAAACAACAACTTGGCAATAAACAAACAAAGTTGTAGGACTATGAGTATCCTAATATTACAATGATGAATAGCACCTTTGGAATTGGTAGTTAAATGAGATCGGATATTTCGGTCTCTCCCATCAATTTTTAATACAGATAAATGAACATATGGAATACCAGCAAAAGCATATAGCCAAACAAAAAAGATTGTGTTCCAGTAAGATGCTGTGTAGTATTACCAGAATAGTGAGCTTCCATCTTCACTTTCCATCAGGTGAGGATCTCAGTTCAGTGCTAAACTGTCAGCAATATAAAAATAAATGGTTCACATGATGTTAAATGAAATACAATTTAGAGCTGGCGCCTGTAACTGGGTTATTACCTTTGTGACTCCACCATCAGCTGTGGCTATGATGTTACCCAAATCACCCACATGGCGAATGGCTGCATCAGGTGCCCCATGATCTTGCTTCAAGGGGTTGAAATGTGGTCCAGCTGAGGTGCAACCATTTGTGTTGTCACCAAATTCATGGACATGGAAACCATGGTTACCCTGCCAAGGAAAAGTGTGTATATGTCAAGTCTCTGTGTTTCTCATATAATATTTGTATGTGTGTACATAATAGAGAGATAACAAAACTGTTAAAAACTGGTGCAGGTAAATAACTATTAATATGTATAGTAATTAATATTCCAAGTGAAGACACTTATGAACTCAAGTGTTTATCATACAAGGTCGCTGAGGCCATATCAAATTAAGTATGGCTACGTCATTCCTTTTTTATAGTTTATATTTTATAGCTTTATTATCAGAAACAATTTAGCTTTCACAATAAGTGAATAAACTTAAAAACACAGTTATTTAAATGCTTGGAATTGTCTGTTTTCATAGAATTTTCAGAATAAAATATAGTCTATATTTTATTCTCATAATTATATGAAAACATCCCCTATAAATAAAATAAAAGTTACCACTGAAACTTTTATTAAGTTGGTCCAGTGTTACATTAGCTAGAACAAACAGACAAGAATCTTTTTAATTATTAGAACTGTTGGTGAGTTCTCCCAAAATATCTTGCTTTTATTTAAGATTTATTAATAATTATACAGTTTATTTCATATTCCAGTCATATTAAAAGTATAGCAAAATAGAAAATAAATGAAAAGATAATAATGTAAATAATAAGATTGTATGAAACAATAAAGAAACACCATCAACATGCTTACTTGCAAAAGTATTGACATTTGTCAACATCACTTGCTGCATATAAATAGACCATTTTGGTGTTCCATGATATATCAGATACAAGTATATATTGTTAGAGGAAAACAGCAAGTAAGCATCAGCATAAGAAAAAGTCTGCAAGCCTTTTATTTGTTGTTAATTCGTCATTGTCGCGTCATCGAAAGGACTTACAAGAAAATTTAATACACAATGGAGATTACATTTACCATGCCTATACTAATCCATCTTTGTTTATATAAGTGCAAAGTAATTAAATATGATGACTATATGTAATGCAATAAACAGGAAACATGTTGTTGCTTAGTAACTAACACAATCAATGAACAAGAGGAAAAGGAATATTTTCACATATTTCTCTGATATTTCATCAGTTATTATGGTGCTTCACTCTTTTAAGCCTCTCTCTGGTCATGTTGGATTGCTGTCACATTAGACTTAAGACTTATATATGTAGCTTGTATTATTGGAAATCGATGATAAATTTAGTAAGAGAACTTATTTCTTACCTTGGAAAGACCTTTGACTTCCCCTGATACAACCACTGGAGACTTTTCATCCTGGAATGTTAATGAATAATTATTACAATAAATATGGTAAGTTTTAAGTTTGAAGAAAACTATGTATAGTGAACAGAGAAATTTAAAAATTTATTTAACACTATTAATCAGAAGACAAAGACCTGGGACTAACTTATTAATACTGTAATTTGCTTAGATGGTTTGGGCACATAGAGAGAATGAATAATAGGAGACTGACAAAAAGGATTTATGAGTCAAGGTTGAATGGGAAAATTAGAAGTGGAAGTCCAAGGTGAATGTTGCCAGACCAAATCCAGGACATTTTAAATAAGGGTCAGGTCAAGAGTACTCTCAACAGATAAACTTGTATGAGGTTTAATAAGATTGAAAGGGAAGGAGATATACAAGGATCATGGCAAGTGGAAAGATGTGGTCTCTGCCTACCCCACTGGGAATGAGGCATGATAGTAAGTTGAATACTGTAATGATGATGATGTTGAAAAAACTAGTTTGTTGTTGGCTCTTCTCAGAACAGAGCAAGAAAGAAACCTTGTGACAAGTTTGCAAGTCATACTTTAATATCATCATCATATATTGGAAATAATACATATATGAATTTAAAAGTTACTTACTTCAGTAAAGAATTCTTGAACTTAATTAATGATTTTAAAAGGAAATATTTAAATATATTAAAAGGTGAATGTGTCCTCTACAAATTATAAAATTTAATTAATATGCTACAAAATTTAATATGATACTATACTGAAGAATAAATTGTGCTTACTCATTCCGGTTTCATTTAACAACAGTACATTCTAGAAGTACTTATTATGCATATATAATTATGATAAGAAATATAACTAAACAAATTACCTGATCTACCTAAGGTTGCGTCAAATGTATCCGCAAGGTCATGATCAATTAAGTAATAAGTAGTATAGTATATTCAATAATAAATGAGGTACCTTTTGATCGAAAAACACGACGCCGCTTACATCGCCGTTGAGGACACAGACTGCTTTAGCCGGCATTATGCAATACTTTAATAATTACAGGAATCGAGCTGGTTATTTTATCGAACGAACGTTTGTGTGATCGAAAAATAACTGCAAAATGTTATGATACACAAGGAAAATGGAATTGTTCACTACTGATCAATTACTGCCAGTCGCAACCGCCAATGACGATGAGAAATAACATTAAGAAATGAAGAGTTGGAAATTAAGATAGGGTATGTCAAATTCATCGAATGACAGATGGACATTGGACAGAGTATATTATTTGTAGAAACTACTAACTCATCTGTATGTGCCACAAGTAGTGTATGAAATTAGTATTAAATGACATAAAATTGGTTTTCTCAACAAAAGTGTAAATTATATATAATTTTTTAAGCAATAACTATACAAAAAATCTAAAATTTAAAGTATTTGTACTTTCTGTCTGACTAGTCCTTTTTACCTTTCATTCTCTAGAACATAAATAGAAATTTTAGCCGGACTTTTACTGGCAGGTGGTACAAATAATAATAACTTAAAGTGCCAAGACGTCAATTTTAATAACTTTTGTTACCACCATAGATTTAATATGACATTTTTGCAGAAACCTTTAATGGATTTATAATTTATATTCCTATGGAGATACTGTAACCTTTGGTTTTACTATTAAATATAAATAAAATTAAAACCAAACAAGTATTGATAATTGTGCTCAGTAGCCTACATTTATTGCTTAGTACCATAGAGTAGTATACAAAGTAAAAAAATCTGTCAAAAACTATAAAAATATTGACACAAGAAAGTTGCCGGTTGTTTTCTTTCCTCGATTTAAATTACAATAAATACATTTTAGAGATATATACGTCTTAAATATGGAAGAAAATGTGGCCGTTGTTACGATGCCGTCTAATGCAAGTTACAAAGTTTTATATGATTCTAATTTCTAGAATAATAAATAGCTGAAAAACACCCATGCTCTTATCATTTGTTTATTGTTTTGTTTAACTAAACATTCAACTGTGGTGTGTTGAATAACTTATTTTACAAAAAAAAAAAATACCAACTGCCTGAAATGTATTTTAACGTTAGAGATTTTATTTCTGAGGTTGCAGATGCTGTATATTGCATTGCAATCTTCTCTGTGATGGGTTGAATGAGATATAGTCAATGTATTTAAGACACGTTACTCAGGTCTCTTATGGTTTTTGTTGGTGTGATTCAGAGATATATTTCCTTTCTCTAAAGTTTTTACACACAGCACTTCCAAAGAAAGTACAGTACTTTAATTGAACATACATTTAGTAAAGTAGCAAACAACTATTAGAGCTCTGACAGAATAGTGTAACAAATAGGAGACAGTAAATTTCAATTATTAGTTTACAGGAACTCGGTTTTTGTAGATATTTAAGATTGATTGAAAACATATGAAAATTGTTTATTTATGTTTTTTTATGTGTTAGTCTTTATATGTTATATGCTAATTTTTTTTTTAAAACCACCAATTTGCTTTTAATTAGAAACCTGCATGAAATGTGAGATGTGTAACTGGTTAACTTGCATTAAAATAGAGTGCTAGGTCTGGGACTGAGATGCTGGAGTGGCTGAGGCAGAAGGATGCAGGCGCTCTGACTATTCTTAGGAGAATGCTAGGATGGAGGCAAGTGGCTCACAATTGCCTCTCACTCCTTTTTGCTCGCGATCAGATAAGGAATCAGTCACTGGGCCTATAAAGTGGTACATTGCGTTTGGGGTTAAAATTGCATGATCTCATTATCAAGGGATGTAGGAACAGCTGGGTTTTAGCCAGTATGAGTCTGGAACCTGAAACACTCCCAAGTGTTCCAGGTATCCAGGGGGGACAACCCCCTGGATACGTCTTCTTCAACCCCCTGGATAGTGTTTGCGTCTGAACCCTAATCCTTTTTTTTCTATAAGTGATATACCTGCACCTAACAGCAGAATGTTTATAGACAAGTTATTGATTTACATACACATGTTATTCTATTATTTTATTGTATTGTTTTGTTCTATTTTCTATTTATTGCAGATAATCCCAGAAAGCAGAATTGGTCCTCACATTATTGAAGAAGGACCCAGGGTAAGTATATACAATTACATTATTGTAACTAATGAATTCTATATTCTGGTAAATTAGTGGATAAAGGAAAATTTTTTTCTTCATCATTATTATTTAACCCTTTATTTATTGAATTTTCACAAAACCTAAGTAACTATTGTAACTACTTTTTATGAGTGTAGATGTGTTAAAAGAGGCTTCATAAAATAAGGTAAGGATTTTAAAACATAAATGTTTTAAAAATTAATACATAAATATGGTATTATAAATAAATTCAGCACATAAACACATTGAAAAAATATATAAAATTAACAAAATAAAAAATATTTACCTGTATTTTCAATTGGTGAGTATTTCTATAAATATAAACTTGATAAAAACAGATGTAAAACAACAATACAAAACATGAACCAATATGGAGATTTATTATAACAATTTTCTTAATTACAGATCTCCTGCACTCTATTAGTAAAAATGTACTTGTGCTATATTATACCTACTATAAAAACTCACGAGTTCATTGGTGGTTACTGATTTATTTAGGTCTATATTTATAGAGACTCAAACATACCTTCAGTAAATAAAAGGTTAAATGAAATAAAGCATTCTTATAGTACTACTAACTGCCTCATTGGTCTAGTGGTTAGCATGTTCGACTACATACATGACTCAATTCAAAATGGATATCGAGTTTTCTATTAAGATTTTCGCAATATTTGCTTAAAGTTGGGAAACTGGCGGGGTGATTCACCGCCGTGCCTCGGAGAGCACGTTAAGCCGTCGGTCCTGCGCCTGATCTCTCTTCGGTAGTGTCGGATTCCCGTCAGATCGAAGTATGAGAGTGAAGAAATAGAGAGTGTACTATGCCTGCCAATCCGCAGTGGAGCAGAGTGGTGAGTCTATGCTCTAAAAACCCCCTCTCTCCTATGAGTGAGGTCTGTGTCCAGCAGTGGGATGTTAATGGGGTGCTACTTACTTACTTATGGTACTAAAGAGAAGAAATTGTGTAGCATTTTAAGCGATGTATGTGTAAATATGTACAAGTTTGTGTTGGATCTTTACTGTACTCTTGCTTGGTCAGATAGACAGATGACTCAAAATGTGCATGATGTGCTGTCTCTGTTCTTCGAAATAGTTATGACGAAATATTCTATTTAATATTAGTAAAGACATCAAGCAACGAGATTTGTGTTCTCGTATGATGCTGTGTAGAAACCATAACAGGAGAGTTGCTTCTTACCAGAATAGTACACTTTCTTATTGCTATACTGTCAGCAATAAAAAAAATGCTACTAGGACTTAATAGAATATAAACCAAAGAAACACACTTTTTTGAAACATTTTGGTTTAAAGATTTAAACATGTAGTAAATTATATTTTTCAATTAGGTTATATTGTTAATCTATACACAATTAGTTTCTATAAAAAAAAAAATTAACACAATTTAAAATTACAGATATGCCCTCTATGTTCCTCAGAGATACGGTTATTCTTTATACATTTCAATGAAAAAATGCTCATGTGTGAAAATACTGAATGCGATTATCCATTTGGCTATGAAGACCTGCACTTTGTCCGAATGGAGAATGAGGAAGAGATTAGTGATGCTACATCTTCAAGATCCAGGGCTGAACCATTTTCCTCCAACGCATCAAATATCTCCACTTCAGGATGGTCGGAGATAGATAGAATTAATAGAGTGTGTGAATCAGACGACAGCCAATTGGAAGGGAGATACTTAAACACACCGACTATAAAGCCAAAGAAAGCTAATAAAAAGCTATTATCAAGTTTAGAAAGCGAAAAACAAATACAAAAGAACGTAGCAGATTTGAAGGGGTTGAATAAAGAACTAATGGAAATAACAAAGACAAAGAAAATGCTTAAAAATGAGAAATGGATAAAAAATTTGATGCATCTTCAAGATTGTTCTGGGAAGCAGCTGCTTCAGCCGCAGGAGATGAAGAAATTGAGTCAAAAAGAGAAGAAAAACGAGTTGAAGATAGACATCGAGCCGGGTGACAAGAACAGTGTTACATCAATTAAAATAGAAATTGCAAATAAAAGATAAACGCTATAACCATATTTAAATGGCAAGGTATATTGAATTATCTTAACATTTTCTACTATTAAACATAGATGATATTAATTTGATTGATATTTCATCAAAACGTTGATAAATAATTTTAGTTGAGCAAAATTGTTTAACTTGATTTTGAAATTTATGACGGTGATGTATATAGAAGGAGTGGAAAATTTTAAAAATTAAACTGCATTATTGTTAAAAGTTAACTGTAATTGTAGAAAAGTAATATTTTTGACTCAATTGTCAAATTTTTTTGTAACAACAAGAAAAATCTTAGTTTTTCTAACACGTTACATGTCTTACGGCTATGGACGTCTAAAGCATTACATGTGTTGCGGCTATGGATGTCTAATGCATTAAATGCCTTACGGCTATGGACGTCTAAAGCATTACATGTGTTACGGCTATGGACGTCTAATGTATTTAATGTCTTACCGCTATGGACGTCTTAAGCATTACATATTTTACGGCTATGGGCGTCTAATGCATTAAATGCCTTACGGCTATGGACGTCTAATGCATTAAATGTCTTACGGCTATGGACGTCTAAAGCATTACATGTGTTACGGCTATGGACGTCTAATGCATTAAATGCCTTACGGCTATGGACGTATAATGCATTAAATGTCTTACGGCTATGGACGTCTAAAGCATTACATGTGTTACGGCTATGGACGTCTAATGCATTAAATGCCTTACGGCTATGGACGTCTAATGCATTAAATGTCTTACAGCAATGGCCGTCTAAAGCATTACATGTGTTACGCTATAGACCCCCAGTTAAAAAAAAATTTATATTAATTACTGATTTATAATAATTCGATAATGATATAAATTACATCATTTAAAATAAATATTGTAATATTTATTTCAAAGAATGGGAAATAGGAAAATTTTGTATGTCCTGAATTTAGACGTGTCAGAAGTTATAGACGTCGTGAATGTCCATAGCCGTAAGATATATGCGTAAGACTGATTAATCCATAGACGTAAGCTTCCATTTATCTGCTATTTTCTTGACCATCTATCAAATGTCGCATTACATCCAGTAGTAGGTTACAAAATGAAAGATGTTCATTCGTCAGAGCAGCCAAGGCCAATATGGTGGCGTCTGTGGCTCGCATCAAGTGTTTAATTTTTAATGTGGTTTCATAAAACAACATTATATTTTTTTTAAAACAAAAGATTATTTTTTTTCTTAAAATTTGTAATATTGTAGTTTAGAACTATAGTCTGATTCAATATAAAAAAAAAATATATTTGCTTATTCAATGTGTGAACTTTGTCATATTTTTTTTACTTTATAATGAAAATATATAATTTTTGTTTTCAAATGCATTGGATTCTATTTAATTTATTTATCACGAAACCCACCGATGAATAGGTATTTTTATTTTGTTATTTTAAAGAGAATAAAATATTTGTTTTTGAAACTCTCGACATTTGTTTTTTTTTTTTCATTAAAAAAAAAAACTGATACCCGACAAAGGTATTTTTTATTTCTGACAGGTAAGAATTTCACTTATTTCTATTATCTATGTTTTTAGTTTAATTCTCTATAACCTTATTTGACTTGCGCAATAATACCGTTCTGGGTTCGATCTGAATTTAGGACATTGCATTTTCTAATTAGTCTAAATTGGTGGGAGGCTTCGGCTGTGGTTAGTAACATACCTACCAGCAAAGACATACCGCGAAGCAAGAGATTTGTGTCCCAGCGCGATGCTGTGTATTTATTTATTATTTTGGATTTATGGCTTTTTCCTGTGCCACACTGGCACAATTTACTTCGCCAGTGTCACGTAGAAGTAGAAGACGCACGTATAAGGATTTTTGATAAACGAATCTTTTGTTTATACATATTTTTAATTAACGCGAAAAAAGAGGTACTTGTACTTTCTACATGCGAATCCTTTAAATTACTTTAAACAACCCAAAACCAACAAACATATATATTATACACTAACACAACTACATTACACACATGCTGTGTAGAAACCATAAGAGATATATTGCCCCTTCACAGATTATAAATTTTAATATAAAAAGAACCGCCTTCAAAATAAACTATTCCAAACAAATGAATGTGCTCTAAAAAGTAAAACGAATTGCGTATTCTTTTTTAGAGTTCTTCGTATTCATGTTGGAGTCGGCGTTAGTCAAAGTAAGTGTGTCCCGCGTATACGCTTGGCAGCTCCCGTGCCGCTCGCAACTATAGCTATATTTGTAGATTGTCCTACCTTTTTTTTTCATAATTGGGAAGAATCATGTATATCAGGACGCCGCGGGCGCGTCGTTATCGTTTATTTACATACATACATACATAGCATCACGCCTCATTCCCATAGGGGTAGGCAGAGACAACATCCTTCCACTTGCCACGATCCTTGCATATCTCCTTCGCTTCTTTCAATCTCATTAAACCTTTCATACAAGTTCGTCGGTTTAGAGTACTCTTGACCTGGCCGTTATTTAAAATGTCCTGGATTTGGTCCAGGAACGTTCGCCTCGGTCTTCCCCTTCCAACTTTCGCATTCACTCTTGACTCATAAATCCTTTTTGTCAGTCTCCTTTCATTCATTCTCTCTACATGCCCAAACCATCTAAGCATACCTTTTTCAATTTTAGTCACTACGTCTTCTTTTATACCACAACGTTCTCTTATCACACTATTTCTCACTCTGTCACTCAGTTTTAATCCACTCATGCTTCTCAACGCTCTCATCTCTACCGCATTTATTTTACTTTTGTGATTCTTCTGCCATACCCAACTTTCACTACCATACATAAGTGTTGGCACCAACACTCCAGCATGCACTGCCAGTCTAGCCCTTTGAGACACCATCTGGCTATTCATAAAAGCATGCAGAGCACCATTTACCATATTCCCTGCATTCACTCTCCTTTCAATATCACTTTCACATGTTCCATCTTTTGTAAATTTAGATCCCAAATATACAAATTCTTTCACCTCTTTCACTTGTTCCCCATCTATCAAAATATTGCCATTCATCATAGATTCATCTCGTTCAAAAAGCATAACTTTCGTTTTTTTTACATTCACTTTCATTCCTTTCCCTTTCAATGCTTTATTCATAATAATTACCATCTTCATGTAGCTCATTAGCGGATGACGCAAGTATTACTTGATCATCAGCGTAGAGTAAACATTTGATGATTAATTCATTCATTCTTAACCCATACATAATCGCATAAACATCGTTAATTTGCTCCTAAGAAACGAAGAGTTCCGTTATTCTGTTATGGATCCCATGATCAAATTATCGAAATTTAAGTCATAGTTTTCTCATGAAAGCGTTCATCAGAATTGGACGTAAAAAATAGATCCTCCTTTTTTTTGAAGTCGTTTAAAAAAAGATAATCCTTAAAGTCATCATATGATGTCTGATAAATTTTTGCGAAATGTATATAGAAAGCATTAAAGGCAATGAAATTATAGGAAATGTAACATTGTATATACGAGTGGTTATTTGAGAGTGAAATTATAGACGTCTGAGAATTCCTGGTGTGAATGGTACATACCAACAGGCCCGGCAAAAGTTGTTTTGCCATATAATAACCAACGTGGCCATTTAAAATAGGGGTTGTTGATAGAAGGGTAAAATTTTAGGGTTGTATACATTTTTTAATGACACCTTATAAAAAAATGTCCAAAAAATGGTTGGACAACCCTTATCACTTAGTAGTATGAAAAACAGTAGCCGATTCTCAGACCTACTGAATATCCATAGAAAATTGTGACACGAGAATTTCATATACATAAGTATATGTCGGAGAATAAGAGAAGAGAAAGAACGCATAGCATATGCATAGGATTCTCCGCCGACATCGTCATTAGTGGGTTCCACAATTCAATCTCCATACTGTGGGCGTTGGTGGGTAACGTTGGTGCAATCACATTAACAATAATAGTTAAAAACGCGACAGTTTCAAAGGCGGACCGTCACCCAAGAATTAATCGAGCAAGTATGCCGACTTGTAAACTCATTGACTCTGCCCAGCGCCGATAGATGGCGCCGGTGTTCCGGAAACTATTTGACTCCGACATATATAATTGTGCGTGAACTTCAAAAGGGCTGTATCTAAATTTATGAACATTTTTTATGGGTTTAAATGGCTGTAAGGATTGTTTGGATTGTGACTTCCTTGCCATATTTCCACGGTATTGGAATCTCCACTCAGGATAGTTATCTTTCTAGCTTTAAGCTTCTGGACACTTCTATCCCTAACAACCCTTATTTCGTATTAAAAAGTAGCATGTATCCTTTCTCGGGCTCTAGACTATTTGTGAACCACATTTCATTTAAATCGATTCAGAAGTTTTAAAGATAAAGATTTTGTCGTAATATGATTCTCAGTAAAGTATGACTGAGTATAGTCCCAACAAACATTTGTACTTTCTTTTTAAAATTCTAAAATACCTATAATTTCATATTCAATGACCAGTGATAAAACCCCAGGATAAAAACGGTTTATTATCGGTTTCTAATCAGGTTGTATAATTGATAACTGGTCGCATTACCACCGTTGGTGAGGAAGTCGGAACTCGGAAGGCCCGAGGACGGCGCGAGAGAATTTTGAACCTGACTTTCGCTAACGATAGCTGTTGAATAAGGTGCCGCCTTGCTACGGCGAATGTGCAATTATAATATAAACTATACTCGTGCAGCTTTGTCTGCGTATCATAAGAGAACAAATTTGATGTTATGGTGAACCATCCTAAAAAAGAAAACATATCAATGGCTCATACATATAAAAGAGTCGACTTTAGACATATTTGTCATTTTGATGATAATCACTCTCCATTTATCAAGCTAGGTCGACGTTTTTGTTACATGACATTAAAAAAACATGATTACTACAAAAGGTAGTCCACAAATGACTGATATTTGTAATACTCCCTTACAAAATTACGATTACATACGTAGGGGTCATCAATTGCTGCCACGGACTGCTTGTACAACTTTTACGAAGAATAATTCCGTGATACACGATTGATACTATTATAAGCAATGTTGTCTGTTTGTTTGTCTATATATTCCGTTTTAATTTAAGAACAGCTTGACCGTAGCTGATGAAAATTTGTATAAAAAGTAGGCGACTGCATTGTATTATACTAATTTTAAGCAAACGAAGTCTTTAATCAAACTGTTGAGCATGTATGAAAATTATGCACAGTCACGGCCTTATCTATAATGTAAATAAAAGCGAATGTATGGTCTTGCAGGCTAAGGGAAGAGCATTACAATCGAGTGTTACCATTTAATTATAAGGTACTCCATTGAAACAGGTGTCGCAATTTAAATATCTTGGTCATGTGGTATCCTTTGACCTGAAAGACGATACTGATATCGAGAAAGAGCGCAGGGCATTGTCTATTAGGGCGAATCGTTCGCAGGTTTGCTCGTTGTTCCAACCCAGTTACGCTATTCAGACCTTACTGTACCTCTTTCTATACTAGCATCCTGTGGATACACTTCACGCAAAAACAATACAGTGCCCTGCGCGTTCAATATAATAATGCTTTCAGGGCGCTGATGGGACTGCCTCGATACTGCAGTGCGTCGGGTATGTTCGCCGATGCGGATGTAGATTGTTTTTATACAACCATGAAGCAAACGGCGTGCATCCCTGGTGAGCAGGATTAGGGGCAGCTCCAGTAGCATCCTGAGGGCCTTAGCAGATAGGCTCGATTGCCAGTACTTGAACTATTGCCATATGGTTTAGATGCTGTCAACTCGGGGCCGTCTTAGTTATACGGTATAGGTTATGGTAGTTTTAAGTTTACTTACATTAGCTTAAGTCTTTATCTAATTCACTAACAAAATATGATCCGTTAAAGATCGAAATAAATAATTGTTATTTTATTTTAAAGAAAATAGTTGTTGTAATAAGCAATGGGATTAGGGCACGTCAAAAAGTTTGTTGTATGATAACTGTTTGGAAAACATTAAGGGCTGAATTAGCTCTCACCAGGGTAACCGCCATCTTAGATTTTAATATCACTCACCAGGTGAGATTACGGTCAAGCGTTAACCAGTCTGAAATAAAAACTTGTAATATTATTTGAAATACGGCTTAGCAAGCCCGCAAATGTCGGTCGTAGTTCGTTATCCCTAGAACGTATAAAGGTAACCGCACACCGTCCCACCGCATTTGGCTCGCGACACTCCGGAAGGATACGTGAGATGTTACACTAGTGTCACATAAGGGATAAATCAAGGTATTATATTTTCTTTATTCAAGTGCGCTTTTATAGAACTTTTGTATCGTTAATGCACTCATTTTATTTAAATTTGTAACCTAAAACGTAAACAATTTGGACAGTAATCTAATTATTCATTTTATTCATGAACTACCCTACAATTCGTTTGAAAAATATAAAATTAATTATAAAAGAAAATTACTTGTATAATTCATACATTATTTGTAGGTGAGGTAATTTCTCGCTTTAACAACTACCCTACATTTTGTTTTGAAAAAAATAAACACTACCTGCCAAACATTTGATGTTTGTTCCTTCGTTCAGAAATCAATTACATTTGAAAGTCGGTTAGAAATCAAGAAATTAAAAGAAGCTGTTTTGAAATGTAACTTAGGCGAATGAGGGCAATTTTTTTTACGGATGAAACGCGTGATGAGTTACGAAGATATGCAGCGTTTTTTATGCTAATTCGTTTGAAGGTCAGGAAGTTTTAATATTTGCAAATAACATGTGGCATTTTAATTTGCCTCTTCATTTAATTGAAAGTATTACGTAAATTCTCTTGTCTATGTTTTAAATTTAAAAAGATAATTAAATTAATAATTTCTAATATTGACAAAAAATTTAATTTGAGATATCAATAAATTATTTTGTTTAAAATATAAAATAATAATTTTTACGAAATTTTAATTTTAAAAATAGAACTTCTATAGTAAAATCAATTTACAATGATTTTGTATAAATTTATATTTACAAAAATTCATCGGTAATTTTAATTTAATATTCATAATGTGTGATTTTACTATATTATTTTTTAAACTATATAAAATAAATGTATTTTAATAATTATTAAATTCAAATGAGTAAAGTTTTAGATTTGTATAAATATAAATAGGACTTCATTTTTTTTTTTGGTTTTGGTTTTCTTATCATTTGTTTTTGACATTTGACATTGACAACTAATAATTTCTGAACGCAACTATAATATTTGATGGACTTTGGCGGGAATGTGGTTGTAAAGGTCGCGTTCTTTTTGTTTCGGTTAAGTTTTGACCATTCTGCAATTATCGTTCATCTGTTACAGATGATAATTCGTATTGCAATTTCCTGCGCTATTCTGATGTACGTGGTACATGCAAATGACAGCAAGACATCTGGTACGTATGTATTTTATAAATATAACAACCCGGACGATAATTATGGTTTCATTTTACTTATAAAATCAACCGCCACTTCCAATTGCCAATTCAACCGATCAGATACCGCAAGGAAACTTAAAAGTTACTCGATGTAACTACGTATCGTATGTATGAAACTTGTTTGAAATTATATAGATGTATTGTATACAATTACATTTTCCATTATAATTTGCCATATTTAGATATTGTAAGTAAGTAGCAGCCCTTTAACCTCCCACTGCTGGGCACAGGCCTCCTGACTCCGAGGAGCGAGGGTTTTTAGAGCATAGACCCACCACGCTGCTCCAAATGCGGATTGGCAGTACACAACAAGTGTACTCTCTATTCCTTCACCCTCAAAGTCCGTTGTGACGGGAATCCGACACTTGGGGAGAGAGATCAGGCGCAGGACCGACGGCTTAAAGTCCTCTCCGAGGCACGGAGGTGGATCACACCGCCAGCTTCCCAACTTCGGGCAAATATTGACAAAATCGTAATAGAAAACTCAATATCAATTTCGAACTGGCCCAACCCAGGACCTCATGTCTGAAGTCGAGCATGCTAACCACTAGACCAATGAGGCAATTTAGATATTATTAATATACAATATAATAATAGATTAATAGAGCTTTGTATCTGTAAAATAATCACTGAAATAAGTTTACTTAACTGCCTCATTGGTCTAGTGGTTAGCATGTTCGACTACAGACATGAGGTCCTGGGTTGGGCCAATTCGAAATCGATATTGAGTTTTCTATTAAGATTTTCTCAATATTTGCTCGAAGTTGGGAAGTTGGCGGAGTGATCCACCTCCGTGCCTCGGAGAGCACGTTAAGCCGTAGGACCAGAGCCTGATCTCTCTCCAGTCGTGTCGGATTCCCGTTACATCGGACTATGAGCAAGGAATAGAGATTGCACTTGTGTACTATGCCTGCCAATCCGCAGTGGAGCAGCACGGTGGGTCTATGCTCTTAAAACCCTCGCTCCTTGGAGTGAGGAGGCCTGTGCCCAGCAGTGGGACGTTAATACTTACTTACTTTTTTGTTTAAGTTCAGTAGATTTTGAGTTTACACTGAACAATATTATGATACAGATTTTTTGACTAAATCATCGCCTTGTTTGGAGTTACGATAGTATGTGTACACAGACAGACAGTTATGCTTTCCAGCTTCTGTATATAGAAACTTGAAGTGATGGTAAAAGCGTGTTACACTTGCAAGTGATCGCCAATTACGTCATTCACAAGTGTCATGTATTTTTAAGTGTTTGTTTGTGACATCAATATAACAACTTTTTACAAATGCAAACGAATGTCATATCATAGTTTTTGTATCTGTTTGATGTCGTTAACCACCGAAACTTATTTATTTCTTACACTTTTTTATGACGTTAAAATAGAAAGCAAAATTTTTACATTTCCAGTTGTAATAAAGTTTTTATTGCATTTTAAAGATATTAAATCAAGTTGTAAAAGCAATGCAGTTCCTAAAAGGTGTTGTATATGTTCCACTTTTCTCCCTTTATAAAAGTTTTGAATAAAACCTATTATGCAAATACAATATAACTTACAATGTTGGTTGTCAATATTTTTTGGAACTATAGAGTCAGAGAAGACATATATAAAAGAAATGTTTAAGTGTTTTAAATCTAGTTAACCTAATTTTTTACAAAAACTCATGAAGTTTTTTATTATATTAGTTTGAAGATATCTTTTTATCTACTTATGTATTGAATATGAGAAACGGTATAAATATTTTTGCGTTTCTTATTAAGATACATACATACATACATAGCATCACGCCTCATTCCCTTCGGGGTAGGCAGAGACCACGTCCTTCCATTTGCCACGATCCTTGCATATCTCCTTCGCTTCTTTCAATCTCATTAAACCTTTCATACAAGTTCGTCGGTTTAGAGTACTCTTGACCTGGCCGTTATTTAAAATGTCCTGGATTTGGTCCAGGAACGTTCGCCTCGGTCTTCCCCTTCCAACTTTCGCATTCACTCTTGACTCATAAATCCTTTTTGTCAGTCTCCTTTCATTCATTCTCTCTACATGCCCAAACCATCTAAGCATACCTTTTTCAATTTTAGTCACTACGTCTTCTTTTATACCACAACGTTCTCTTATCACACTATTTCTTACTTTGTCACTCAATTTTAATCCACTCATACTTCTCAACGCTCTCATCTCTACCGCATTTATTTTACTTTTAGTTTATTATAAAGATAATCAATTAAAATGAATGTTTTACGTCATACTGACGTCAGGATGATATTGTATTACGTCAGAGTTTACATAAAACATGATTTATATATGACTCATTATTTCACACTTAAAACAAGACTACATAATAATATGACGTATGATGTCTAAATGACCTCTGCATTGAAGTCATAAGAACGTCATAATTACGTCATGTCTGAGTATCTTCCATAAATAATATATAATAATAATATATTCAAAAATTATATAGAATATTAATTTTCTTTCAGGCATCTCCCAATTTTGGACAGACGATTATAAAGTCTTTGATAAAATATACGGCAAGACGTCCGATAAGGAGCTATATGGTGCTACTTTACCATCCAGTTACACGTATGGCTTGGACTACGCAAAACCCATCAAGCATGAGGCCACAGAGAAGAAAGAACTATACTTGACCAACGGGAAAAATATACTTGAATTTGAGCCTCAGATCTATGACACCAGTGACAGATATGCGAAATTATTTGCAAAATCGTTATATACCGAAAAAAGTAAACCATCTTCTGCGTTACAATTCATAAGTTTTTCAGACTTTAAACCAATTAGTAAGACAACTGATCCAGAAACGTACAATTATTTGAAACATTTAGAGCATTCTGGTAAAGAGAAGTATGGTATTTCGAAGAAGCTTAAAACTAATTACAAATCTTATGGTGATTTTGATTCAGAAGCAGAAGCAGATGAGGCTTATAAGAGTATTCAGGATATTTTAGATGCACATGAAGCAAATAAAGGAAACGAATCAAATGAAGATGATTTAGATGTAAATTTGAGGACGAAAGGGAAAAAACATACTTTAGAATTTGATAACGAGGCACAAAGTTACCCTAGGAACAGAAATCGAAGCAAAGTCAGACTATTAAATGGTAATAGCATTAAATCTAGATGTGTTTCAGGGAGATGTAGGTCTCCTAGTTCACAACGTGTCATTTCCAGACCATATATAAGGAAAATAAAACATTATCGCTATACGAAACGTTAAGGTAAGCTTTTCTACAAAATAAAGGATTGTTAAGTTTTTGTTTGAATTTGTTTTTAAGTATTTATTTGTTAAAAAGGTAAGTTTTGATAAACCCTTATTTATTTTGTGTAAATTTGGAGTAATTGGTTGTACAAATTGAAATATTTATGTAAATGTAGAAGTAGTTTGAAGTAATTAAGAATTAAAGTATTATGTCCAAAAAGGAGATGGTACAAGAAACATTCAAGTAATGGAAACGTAATTATGTATTGTTACAATTGTCCTTAATATTTCAGAAGTTGTTTTAACTTCTGTGATTTGCAACCTATCTGTAATAGCTCTTTCATTATCGTTATGATCATGCTTGAATTATTTTAGTGTTATTAAATTTGTTAATTTATTATCTTCTTCATTTTTGTTTAAATCTACATATTCTTTAGTATCATCTCCTTTATTTTGTTTCGTAATTTGTTAATAGTTATCATTAGCAATACGTAAATGTATACGTTGTTTTGAATGTAGTATATATAAAAGTAAGATGATTAATAAAAGCACTTTACAGATTTTTTTGGTATTTAAATTTATTTTAAAAAGGATTTTGACTACATTATCACTCTTAGGGGTTTTTGGAGAATTTTATTGTATTAGAAATAAACACAATTTGCGTCCTCTGTGTTTAGATCTAGCACAATTTGGAATAAAGTTTCTTTATATATTGTCGTATTTGAAGATGAGTTATGGATTTATGTCAGGCATTTGATTATGATCTCATTTGTTGGTAAGTGATTAGTAGCGAACCATGTTAAAGAAAGGGATAGTTGAAGGTAACGGTAGACATTATATACGTTTCAATTTCATCTTCATGTCTTAGATTTCTATCACGGGTTTTATTTCATCTCGAAATTTCATCTATGAGATGTTTGTGATAAACTCTACACTTATCTATTTCATTTCAATGCATTACATTGCTTTTTTGCATTTATTTTTCGTGTAAAGGGACATTTTACATTTTCGATTCTTTCTTAGTTTTTTAGACTTCGTTTTCTACATTTACCCTACTTGAACATTTCTGTGATCTGATCTTGTTTTCTTAGATTTCTTTAATAATATTTGCCGTGAAGGCTCACTGATTTTAGATTCTCGTTCCAGGTTAATATCCATTTTTTGAAATATCGTCTGTAATTTCTTTCGTTGATTCATCCATTAGTAGATAAAGTTAGGATTGGTTTCGCTCTGGCGACTGGTGTGGTTTGTGATAGGGTTTTTCATTTTCTTCTTGCTCTCTTCTATGCTCTGTAGTAGGAAGCTGGGTGCGCTCTGTCGCTGCTGCCGGTTGTCCAGTTCCTTCGCCAGTTCTTCTACGAACTGCCCGCCCGTCTGACTGGAACAATGACAAGTTATGTTTCATATGTACTAATACGAATGCGAAATTAAATCTGTTTGTCAGTTACATTTCAATAATAATTTTGATGTTGAAAGATTTTTGCACGCCAAAAGAAGCTTAGATAAATGTTAACATTTTGAAGCTATAAAGCATTGTATTAATCCAGTTAGTTATGTATATATAAGCTAATTAGTTATCTAATATTGTGAAGATGAAGACGAACTATTTGCAATTTCCTACTAAATTATTTTTTGACAGTACGAACGGCTAATCAATTGAATTGGGTATGTTTCATACTTGGTCTAAATTCAGTACCTAAAAGCACAAAAGAAGGGTTTAAATGTATTGTGATACGGCTCTGAATCATGGTCTATCCGGAAAGCTGATCGGAAAAAGAAGATAAAAGAACATAATAAAATAGAACCATCTTCACACAACTTAACATTAAAACTAGCCTAATTTTGATGTTGAGTATCCATCATCTGGTCATAACAAGTACTCTACTATGAGGGGCGGAGAAACTGGTGTAGTAGGAAGGGTCAAAAAAGACCAAGGGATCACTTACCTACTCGTTAGTCAGACCAAATAAAGAGTATATTGAGACTCATGTTTTCAACAGCTTTAAAAGAAGCCGAGGATAGAGAGATGGTAGCAGTTCATCCAATCCCAAAGACGTGGAACTTTCTGTATAAAAATTAGTTTAAAAGTATGGCTTGTAATACTATCATAAATTGCTGTTCATAGAAATTATAGAAGAAATCAGATAAGAACTGAAACAAAATAATTTTTATATTCCTGTGTTGCTTTCGGGTCACAATGTAGCCAATGCCAAATCCTTGGTTTTAACTATCTCAATACCATATGTCATCAATGATAAACCAGTGCCTGGAAATTCAATGACCGAATGAGACACTTTTATGTATATAATTTATAAAAATCAGAACGTACCGCTCCGTCCCCCGGCCGCTCTCGACGTCTTCGTCATTCCCCTGGTACATGGAGTACCCCCGGCGGGACAACTCCTCGTCAGGCGTCAGGCTGGGGTTGTGGAAGGCATGGTTCTTGTCTGGATTCATTTTCAGCTTTCTAGAATTTAAAAACAGTAACATCTAAGAACAACCAACAGTGTCCGCAAGTTATCACTCAATTCATTATTGTAAATAGCATAATTCAAGCCTTCATCAAGCATCAAGCCCTGGGTCGGCCCACTTCAAAAATCAATATTGAATTTTCTATTAAGATTTTCTCAATATTTGCCCGAAGTTGGGAAGTTGGCGGTGAGATCCACCCCCGTGCCTCGAAGAGTACGTTAAGCCTTCGGTTCTGCGCCTGATCTTTCTCCGCGAGTGTCGGATTCCCGTCACATTTGAGTATGAGAGTGAAGGAATAAAGAGTGCACTTGTGTACTATGTCTGCCAATCCGCAGTGGAGCAGCGTGCTGATTCTATGCTCTAAAAACCCTCTCTCATATGAGTGAGGAGGCCCGTACCCAGTAGTGGGACATTAATGGGCTGCTACTTACTTACTTTTTTACTCCTCATAATTTCGAAATCTTTGACCTGTCCTACTCTTGACTCGCTTTACGACGCCGCGCCACCTTGGTATTGTCTGCATCGGGAACGTGATAACCATGACCAGTCTGACAAGAGTAAAGCGACAAAGAAGACTTCACCAAACGGTGGCCATTGTTTCCAAATTATATCTTCTTTAAAGCGAACACTTACTGTACTCTCAAGCGTGGGCTGTTGCTGAGGTCTTTGACCTTCCGCCGTAAACTGGCGACCTGTGAGCATAGCACGATGCTGACCACCAGCAGCACCAGCCATGCTGCGCCGAACACGCTCACTATTATAATAGTTTCTGTCTCCTGAAACAATAATTCACACATTTTTAAAAGAAAATTACCTCCAGTTCACTAGCTACGATTATTACTGCTAACTTTTCTTTCCATGGAAGTCCACAGCTGGACCGTGTCTTTCCCAATAAGTTTCATAGAGTAATCTAATGCTGCTCGTGTCCAGCGGCTACTGAAGTTATATCTGATGTCATCTATCAACTTGGGGATCGGAGGGAGGGCTGCCTACATTAATTCGTTCGGTACGAAGTCTTCAGTCTGCTTCCTTAGGATTTTGGGGTACATATTCCAATCACTCCAGTACCAACTTCTATATGAAAAATCTATGGGCTTTCTGTTTTTTTGAGGCTGGGAAATGCATCTTCGCACTCAAACTGTAGGGTCGGGAGTGTGAGACTGGGTTAGGGAAGAGACGTCGAAATACCCAATAAAATCCAGCGGAAGTCTCTTCAATCCGAAAACTCCTCTCTGACTTTCCAGATGAGTCCGACGAGTTCACGAAGGACGTCCTAATATACGTCGCCTGGTACCTCGTCTCTTACGGCGGTGAGAAGGAACCTCGAATGCGTTTGCCCTCTCTCGCTTTTGGGGCTTCTTCAGTGGAAGGATCGTTTTACAGAAGAAATGCTCCTCTAGCCAATCATCTTTCGTCGGAGCGGGACCATTAGCGCAATCAGGAGGTCTCTTGAGTAACATGCTTTGGGCTATGACTGGGTGGGTTCTTCTACGAAACTCTTCGTTACTGATTTGACAACGTAGAGAAACTCAGGCGTTGTTTCGTCTGCTACGTAACTTTGAACATTCTTGTGAGGCCAATACGTTCTGAGAATGACCCCCAACGGCCTGGGAAAGACCCCCCCCCCAAATAAAAGTTTGACGTATCGCCAAAAATAACAAAAAAAAGCTAGAAAGCAACTTATTTGTAGAATAATAGAAAGGATTATGTCTATTTTTAATAACAATAATCTTATCGTCATACAAAATTTACTAATCTCTATATTGAATAGCTTGTTATTTAATATTTTGAAAGTAAACGAAGTATAATTATCGATATTTACTACATTAACTATTAAAACTCATTGAGGGACATTGGTAGGCTTTATTATTCTATTTTACATTGGAGTGGATACTCTATAGAAAGTACTTCATAAGAATAATGAGTTACACATAGAAAATGTCTTAAAACTGGATTATCTAAGCAACTACGTCTATATTAGTCATTTATAAACACTCTAAGCGTCACGATAAATAGATAACGACGATGCAATCACCGGGTTTATCTCAAGAATTTCTAGATACCGTCTGTAGCACGTTCCCACACGTTTTGTACAAATCAAACAATGTATAATAACAACGTTGTTTATACATTAATTTATCATGGTAAGTGATGATACAGTCTAAGATGGAACTGCGTTAACTCTTATGGTTTCTGCAAATTATTTGCTTGACGGTACTTTTTGATGGTAACTACCCTCTAGTTCAGTATTCCCTACTGTAAATGAGTCTTATTAGGTGGTTTCCCTACCATTGGGCTTGAAGTTCTCTCAATAATTTAACAAGTACTTAACATCAGAATTTCGTGTATTAACGTCCAGTATCTGACTATATCTGGGCGACACTATAAAGTAATCCATTGCGTCTTTTTGATGGCGATAAACTCTAAAATTACAGAAAGGATTTTCATTTTGTTTTTAACAATATATAGTGTGATTCTTCAGGAAGATTTTGGTATATAATTTATTGAGGTTTTGTGTAAATTGGTTGAAATAAAACATGAAGAGTTGGAAGTGACAGAGAAGTCGAGCGACTAAGGAGCTTTCATCGAAAACGCTGTGTAATCCCTTAGAGATATAACAAGGGAATTTCTTCTTTTTTAGATCTACAATAACGTCCATGATAGCATATATCTATCTCATAAGGATAAATCACTATATCCATTTAATCTTCTGCAAAATATCTATGTATAAAGCGATAGTTGAAAAGTTACTAACTTAGCATTTCTATATAATAAATGTATATTATAGAGTTATAGCAATTATAGTAATTTACTCAACCGATGCGTAATCATACAGAACTTACTCAATGCTTCTTTAAAAATAACTTTTCTATTTAAACTAATAAGTAAACATATCGTTTATAACGATATCTGATATAGCGACATATCGATTAAAACAAGGAAAGTTTATCGATATTCAGTCGATTAATTGTACCAGGAAAGGGGACTCAATTAAAAAGAAAACAGACTTAAATGATCGATTTAAAAACTAAGTTGTCTACGCATTTTATTTGCGGAAAAAAAAAACAAGCCTATTATTAATATGACTACTTGTGTACAATAACTATCGGATATAACGTTCAAAATATATGGATACGTCAATGTCATTATATCCTGGAACTTTATTGAAAGAAGCAATAAAATTACGTTGGTCAATGACTGACTATAACCAGTGACACAACTGTTTATGATATTAGTATATCAACTAATACTATAAAGATGAAATATTGTGCTTTTGTATGTAAGTATGCATGTATGTAGTTTTTTTTATTGTAACGTTTTCACAAAAAACTACTGGACATATTTCAAGAATTTTTTCAGCATTAGAAAGTTGCAATTTTATCGAGCATATTACTTTCTCAAAAGTAATAGGGATCCCTAATAAAATGCATTAATGTAACCCAAGGTTTCAGAGAGGAATGCCTCAACGAGCCTCTGGTTCCCCGCTCATGGTTGACGACGGTCCCGCTGGGTTTTAGTGGGTATTGCGAGTTCTTCCCCCTCGCCGAGTCCCACACTCCCGACCCCACAGTCGCGGTGCATAAATGCATTTCCCAGCGTCAAAAAAAAAATGTAACCCAAGGTGTGAAAAAATTAGTCACAAAAACCTTTCATCGCGTGCGCTGCAGAAACTATTAATAATAGAACAAAAAAATTATTTACAGTATTTTAGAACGTATTAATATCTACAAAAAAGTCCACGATACCATATGTCCAACTACTGTAGTTATGCCACTGTAACTACTTTTTCTTCTTCTTCTTTAATTTATGGCTTTTATTGGTGCCAATCGGGCCCAATTATTTCGCCAATGACGTGTAGACAGGGAGAGACACGTATAGATTTTGGTTGGTATAATATGAATACCGCAATTAAATTTTCTTTACTTAAAAATAGTCAGACTTTTTACTACTATATTATAAAACTATATATGTTAGTACATAAAAAAAGGAGATGAAAAAATTCTACATATTATACTATATATAAAGAGAAATTATTTTACAAACTAATCTTATTAACTCTAATAAAACTACATAGAAACTTACTGAAAGGAGTAAATACAAGCATTAGTAAACTCTGAATATTAACGGGACGAGGAATGTATGACGGAAGAATTTCATAAAGAGAATACTGTAATTTAGGACATGAAAAAAGAATATGAGATACAGTGCCTTCGTCTAATCCACACTCACAGAGAGAACTATCTCTAATCCTGATTTTATTAAGATGAACAGGAGTACAGGCATGACCTAAACGTAAACGATTAATAGTGGTGGTTATCCAACGATCTGCGTATCTCTGAAAGAAAAACCAGGGACGAATAGGTATGTCAGGCTGAATTGAAGCATAGTATTTGCCCTTAATCAACTTTGAATCGGACCAGTAGTCTTGCCAGGATTTTATAAGATATGATTTTGCTAAATTGCACAAATCGTGAGTATAATTTTGGAAATGGTCAGAGGAACCTACAAATGTTGCTTCCTTGGCACTAGAGTCAGCAATTTCATTACCTGCTATTCCTGAATGCCCTGGAATCCACGCTAACTCGATGGATAAACCCTTCATGTAACAAGATAACAATGCCTCTCTAATTCGGAAAATAATAGGAAATTTAGATCTACTGCGAAAAGGATTTTCTTTGATCGACAACNCTAAAAACCCTCTCTCATATGAGTGAGGAGGCCCGTACCCAGTAGTGGGACATTAATGGGCTGCTACTTACTTACTTTTTTACTCCTCATAATTTCGAAATCTTTGACCTGTCCTACTCTTGACTCGCTTTACGACGCCGCGCCACCTTGGTATTGTCTGCATCGGGAACGTGATAACCATGACCAGTCTGACAAGAGTAAAGCGACAAAGAAGACTTCACCAAACGGTGGCCATTGTTTCCAAATTATATCTTCTTTAAAGCGAACACTTACTGTACTCTCAAGCGTGGGCTGTTGCTGAGGTCTTTGACCTTCCGCCGTAAACTGGCGACCTGTGAGCATAGCACGATGCTGACCACCAGCAGCACCAGCCATGCTGCGCCGAACACGCTCACTATTATAATAGTTTCTGTCTCCTGAAACAATAATTCACACATTTTTAAAAGAAAATTACCTCCAGTTCACTAGCTACGATTATTACTGCTAACTTTTCTTTCCATGGAAGTCCACAGCTGGACCGTGTCTTTCCCAATAAGTTTCATAGAGTAATCTAATGCTGCTCGTGTCCAGCGGCTACTGAAGTTATATCTGATGTCATCTATCAACTTGGGGATCGGAGGGAGGGCTGCCTACATTAATTCGTTCGGTACGAAGTCTTCAGTCTGCTTCCTTAGGATTTTGGGGTACATATTCCAATCACTCCAGTACCAACTTCTATATGAAAAATCTATGGGCTTTCTGTTTTTTTGAGGCTGGGAAATGCATCTTCGCACTCAAACTGTAGGGTCGGGAGTGTGAGACTGGGTTAGGGAAGAGACGTCGAAATACCCAATAAAATCCAGCGGAAGTCTCTTCAATCCGAAAACTCCTCTCTGACTTTCCAGATGAGTCCGACGAGTTCACGAAGGACGTCCTAATATACGTCGCCTGGTACCTCGTCTCTTACGGCGGTGAGAAGGAACCTCGAATGCGTTTGCCCTCTCTCGCTTTTGGGGCTTCTTCAGTGGAAGGATCGTTTTACAGAAGAAATGCTCCTCTAGCCAATCATCTTTCGTCGGAGCGGTACGATTAGCGCAATCAGGAGGTCTCTTGAGTAACATGCTTTGGGCTAAGACTGGGTGGGTTCTTCTACGAAACTCTTCGTTACTGATTTGACAACGTACATTTTTGTGAGGCCATAGTTGGCATTTTCACGTCACGTTCTGAGAATAGCCCACAACGGCCTGGGAAAGACGCCTCCCCCACAAATAAAAGTTTAACGTATCGCCAAAAATATCAAATAAGAAAAAAAAGCTAGAAAGCAACTTATTTGTAGAATAATAGAAAGCATTTTGTCTATTTTTAATAACAATAATCTTATCGTTATACAAAATTTAGTAATCTCTATGTTGAATAGCTTGTTATTTAATATTTTGAAAGTAAACGAAGTATAATTATCGATATTTACTACATTAACTAGGGACATTGGTAGGCTTGCCTGCCCTGCACTGCCTCATTGGTCTAGTGGTTAGCATGTTCGACT